>JANSTP010278479.1:0-19013 GCA_025330745.1 Cladonema radiatum | reverse complement strand
ACTTAAAAGCGTTATTTATTGGTAGTTTTGTTTAAAAAACTTTTTTTGTTTAGCAAAAAAATTGGGGGGGGGGGCACGTGACCCCCGGCCCCCCTGTGTCGTCGGCCCTGTATATGAGAATAAGGAATTGCTCTTAATACTTCTTTAATATCTCGAGCCTCATTTTGTTCTTAAAAAAAAAACGTTTAGTGGGAAATGTAGTCATTAACTTTTGAATTTATTATAAAAGTGTTTAGAATAAGTTAGTCTATTGCTGTCAAAAGTTTAACATTGCTTTATCATAAGTGCTTTGTCAAAAGCCTCTGCTCAATAGGGCTAATGGTTAAAATTGGAAAATGGTGTTTTAAATCTGGAGAAAGTTTAAGCCCTACCTCTCTTAATCTCAATTACGTCACATTAAAACATTCAGAGAGATAAGACATATGTTTTTAATGAGAAATTTAAAGTAAATTATATAAGCCTTATCGAAAAAAGAGCTGTGGAAATGTTTGAAAGATGATCTGATATCCATGATCTTAAACTACAGGGATGACGTTGTAAAGAATCCGCCATCTACCGCTAATGTCAATAACACTCTTGCAGCCGTACTACAGGAACTGCGTGATGAAATAAAATGGCTACGTGGAGAAGTGGAAATATTACGCCAAGAAAAAGCCACTTTAGGAGCAAATAGCACCGTGCCAATGTCATTGATTGAAAGTGACAACCTTATTGCTGTTCAAAACCAAGTGAATATGATTGACCAGTACACGAGACGTAATAACGTCGAAGTGACTGGTGTTCCTGATTTTCAATGCTGATCTGGAAAACAAAATGATTGAGTTGTTTCCAGACAAGGTGATTGTTCGTTTTGTCAGTCGTAAAAAAGCCGAAAAGCTTATATTTTCAAATGATTGGCTTAATGATGATACATTGGGGCCTCTTGGATTTCCCAAGAATTCTAGTGTTTACTTTAATAGAAATCTCACTCGTTTGAACAGACAAATTTGGAAAAAGTGTTACTTTTTAAAGCAAAAAGAAATCTATTAAATCCGTTACATTTAAAAACGGTCAAATTCAAATTCGACGTGACGACACTAGTTCTGATGTTATTATCACTAATGTTAATCGGTTGGAATCAATGTTTCCGGAATTATTGCAAAAAAGTATTTCTACATAAACTTTATAATCACGAGTTTAATTTATCTCTAGTTGTCTTGTGTTCAGTGATTTCAACTTTGTTAGTATTAAGAAAGTTTGCTCTTGCTGCTCATGCGTGATTTTAACAAAAATGTAAAAATTCAATGCATATCTTGTAATACTAATTTTCATGAACATTGTTTAAGGAATAATCTTTTGGGCGATTCTATTAACAGTTATGTTTGTCGATCTTGCTATTTTAAAAATCTTCCGTTTTATCAGGATACTTTTGAAAACACCATCAATAGTAATAACTTGGACAATTCATCATTAAAAAATATGATCAATTTGTACTGCCGTATTGATAGTGATGAACAAAGCTTTTTTAATGTGTCAAGTAATTACTTGACAATACAAGAATTTAATGAAAATCTAACTGAGTCATCCACGTCATTTAAACTTTTACATTTAAATATTGCATCTTTAAACAAGTATTGCGATGATCTAGAAAATTTTCTTTCGTTTATTAATATTGATTTTCAAATACTAGGTATATCAAAACATAAAATTCTGGCTCATCAATACTTGCACTTTCCTCCAGATGGATACAACTTTTTATATAATAACTGCGTATCAACTCACGGGGATGCAGGACTTTTTATTTCTAATAATCTTTCCTATAAGAGAAGGGGTGACCTCGAAATGCACAAACAATGTGAACTTGAGTCTACTACTGTTGAAATCTTGCAGAATAATCAAAAAAACTTCCTAGTGGCTTGTACTTACAAGCATCCCTCTATGTCTATTTCCGAGTTTATTGATGAATACATTGCTGGTTTTATTTATAAAGTTACTAATGAAAGAAAATCTGCTTTCATCATGGGTGACTTTAATATTGATCTTCTTAGATATTCTTTTACCAAATCAATTTCTATGTTTTTAGACGTAATTATGTCATCTCAATTTTTTCCTCTTATTCTTCAACCAAGTAGGATCAGTTCTACATCAGCTACACTGATCGATAACATTTTTTCCAATTCTCCTAATTTTGAATATTCTTCTGGCAACTTTACTCATCAGCTGTCAGATCATCTAATACAATTTGCAGTTATCAAAAGCTTTTTTGCAACTTCTAAACCTGATATAAAAAGAAATTTAATGAAGAGATCTTTTTCACGATTTTTACCTAATGAATTTCGAAATGAGTTAAAACTTCTTGCACAAAAAAGAAAAAACGATTAAATTCTAAGCCATGGATTAATGGTGAGATCTAACATAAGATGTTTGAGAGAGAGATAACTTTTTTCGTAGATATTGCAAACTGAAAAACACTGCTGCGAAATGAAGTTAAAAGTGATATAATCAAATCTAAAACAGGTTATTTTGATAATTTTTTAACGAGAATAAGTTGAATTTGACCAAACTGTGGTCGGGAATTAAGTCTATTGTTTCTTTAAGGCAAAATATCCGTTCAACTATACAAGCATTATGCGATAACGGTAAAATGTTAAATAAACCATTAGATATTGCTAATAGTTTTGTGGAATTTTTTACGAACGTTGGGCCTTCAGTTGCTAAAAAGATAGCTGCTAGTAAGAAATATTTCCAATCTTTTCTCAATGCTTCTCTAGCTAACTCTCTCTTCCTTTCTAATACTACCTCTCAAGAAATTTATAGTATCATAAAAAATTTTAGAAAAGGTAAATCTGTTGGTCCGGTGAGTATTCCTGCTAATATATTGAAAGAAAGTTCTGATATTTTTTCTCCTATAATTTCTGTTCTAATTAATAAGTTTTTCCATAGTGGAGTTTCTCCTGATTCACTTAAATGCGCTAAGATTATCCCTATACATAAAAAAGAATGTCACTTAGTTACATCGAATTATAGGCCTATATCGCTTTTGTCTATATTTAGTAAAATTTATGAAAAATATATGCATTCTAGAATAATTAAGTTTCTTGATCATTATAATATTTTGTATAATAAGCAGTTTGGTTTTTGGAGCAAAGATTCTACAAATCATGCCCTCATTAGCCTTACTGATTTTATTAAATCCAACATTAATAAAAAAAACTAGTTGGTGCTGTTTTTATCGATCTTTAAAAGGCCTTCGACACGGTCGTTCATAAAATTCTCTTGTCCTAACTTTACCACTATGGTTTTAAAGGCAATGTTCATACTTGATTAAAAAGTTATTTATCAAACAGGACACAGTTTGTACATGTGAATGGTGCTGACTCTGAAACTCACAAAGTTCTATGTGGTCTTCCACAGGGTTCCACTCTGGGACCTCTACTTTTCATTATTTATGTTAATGACATTTACCTTAATCTTAATAATTCCAAAGTACATTTATTTACCGATGATACGAATATGGCAATATTAGACTCCACTTATTCTTCATTGCAAAATCGTATGAATGCTGACTTAAAACTTTTAGTTGACTGGCTAGAATCTAACAAACTGTCTTTAAATGAAAGTAAGACAGAGCTTATTATTTTTCATGCTTCTTGTAAAGTAGACATTCCTTCTGATTTTTCGATATATCTTAATAGTCAAAAATTAAAGCCTTGTAAATATGTTAAATACCTCGGATGTTTCATTGACGAATCTTTGAAATGGGACACTCATATTCAAATTCTTTGTAAAAAGCTAAGCTCTGCTACCGGTATTATTTCAAAATGTCGCCACTACCTTTCTAGAAAAACGTGTTTCAATTTGTATTTTTCGCTATGTCACTCGCATAATTTGTATTGTTGTCTTGTCTGGCAATTTGCAAAAAATGAACATATTTTAAACATTTTTAGATTGCAAAAAAAATATGTCTAAAACTAATAATTTTTATTAAACGTGATGACTCAGTTGGTCTTGTTTTTATCTCCTCCGAAATTCTTATAATTCATGATATTTTTGCGCTTGAAATGTTAAAATTCATGTTCTCTGTTGCAAACGAAAACTTACCACATGTGTTACTTGGTTTGTTTAATAACCGCGCTGAATCAACTTCTAGCACTATGAATACTCGCAATTCAGATTTGTTTTTTGTACCGTCCTATAACACCACTAAATATGATAAGATGTCCCTTTGTAACCAAGGCGCTGTTTCATGGAATAGTTTTTCTATGATCAACCGCAAGGGAAATATTACCTCTATTAATAAGTTAAAATCAGTGTTCTCTGAACTCAGATTCAACACTTATCTTTGATCATTTTTGTTATAAATCGCACACGAGCTTATGTGAAATTACGATTTATCTTCTGTGTTTATGTCAAGTAATATGAAAGTTTGTTTTTATTTATTAATTTATTTTTTTGTTTGTTTGTTTTATTTTATTTCTGTTTAAAGGATGCTTTTAGATTGTATTTATGCATTTAGGTAATCCTGTGTAACCATATTTTTTATAAAAATGATTTAACAGACCTAATATTCGAAATATTAGTTAAAAACTTTTAAATTTCAGCTCTCACAGTGGGGGAGTGGCAAAATATCCTGTGGCAAAAATATTGTCTCAGAAGTTTTGTTCGTGGCAAAATTGAGGGTGGCAAAACAACCCTGGCAAAACTTCCGTTGACAAAACTTTCGATGGCAAACTTACTGAGCGCCCTCATCGCGGTCGTTAGAATATGTTAGAAAATGGAAGATTTTGTCTCATAAGTCAAGTATAATCATAATGACAGGAAAAAACAATTCTTATAAAAAAGGGCATATTATAAACACGAGAAAAGAATTCTACGTTAGTATACAATTAACTTGGACTCTGCGTAACTCGAACATTCGCTTTGTCGTATCGATATATTGTCCCCCTTGGATTAGACGACCCTAATCAACGTTTTCCTTGGCCCAGTCAGTAAAGAAACTTATGTAACTCGGACTTCATGGAAATTCACATAACGAATGATTCTAATTGGAAGTAATCGAATTCTTACAATAAACTTACTTCCTGGTATGAAAAGCAATTTCATAATTTGACATATAGACAAGATAAGGTGGCTCAAGTTCTCAGTTTATAAAAAATTACGCTTCTCGAAATGAATCAGCAAACGAGAATTATATTGGTACGAAATTACCTCTGTAAGTGCAATGTGTTGAATTTTTTCAAATTTTACTTGCAGTTTCAGGATGCAGCAGTATTCTGCTTAATTATTTTGATAAACGTAATTTTCGTCGTGTCAAAATTTTATTCATAATATTCTGTAGTCCGAAACTGCATACGAAATATATGACGTCAAATGTATCAAATGTGACGCCATACATTGCCATCATTCGTCATTATAAAAAGGGGCTCTAGAAGTAGGAAGTTGGTCTATTCAGATGGTCCAGTAAAGCTTTTTTGAATACACGATTTCACTATGTCAGTTCTGGTCCTCATTGTACGCATAATTTCAAACGATTAACAATAAAAATAATTTGCTTTTCGCCAAGTCATGCATCATCAGACAAAATATTTACCTGACCGTATTGCCGAATATTGTTATACCTTAAAGAAACTTACGTATAAAATATCAAAATGCAGTTGCTCAATCGGTTTTTGTTCAAAAGCTCTTCACAACGAGATTATACCGACGTTTGCAACAGTTAATGGTATATAAATAAAAAGAGAAAAGAGAAGCAAAGAGAAGCATAAATAAAGAGAAGCATAAAGCAGAGCTCGATATAAATAACTCTGACCTACTGAAACATAAAAATGATTTACAGAAATTAATTAATTACATTGACTACGCAGTATTGCTGGAAGAAAACTCACGTACCTCTTTACTTATTGTATTGAGAAAGAATGTTCTGTTGATATAATTTTATCACTTAAAACAAAGAATTACATATTGAATAAACTCTAAAAGACGAAAATAGATAGTGAAAATACTTCTATATTCTCTGTTTCGATAGTAAGTTTATCATATCCCAATATATCTGCCAAAGAAGAGAAACATCTCAAAAATGGTTTGAAATACAGTTTTGAGGACAAAAATAAAAACATTAAACAAAATTTGGCAGTGCAACTTGAGTCATTAGCAAGACAAACGAACAAAGGTATAAAAAGTCATTTGTTAGAAGAATATCATCAATTTTTGCGTTCTTTCACCAATATTTTTACAAATAACATTTATAAAACTAGAGATTTCAGTTTCCATGATTTGAGATCACTATCAACTGATCAGATTATAAAGGTTATTGAGACAAAGATAGCTCGATAGTTACATTAGACTCAGAAATATACTACCAAAAACTAGTAAAAATGATTGAAGAAGGAATAGCCAATGGTACTTATAAAGAAAAAACAGACGATATTACACTTGCAGACTTGAGCAAGATTTTTAATGTAGACACTTTAAATCAAATGAATTATAAAATAAGATCAGACCAACTTCTAATCAGCCAGCACGATTATATTCAACGGCCAAAACACAAAGTTGTTTCAATTGAAAGTATCAATACAAATTATTTAAGTTTCTGCCAAAAGTGGATCAAACTTGAACTTTTACATATGCCTCATCTCAGATAATTGCCAAATATTTATCTCCACTATGTTAGAATGATTATAAAATAAAAGACACATTAGACTTTGCTGACTTATTAAAGTCACAGCCTCCTGTAAATAATGACAAAGAATACGTTTCTTATGACGTGGAACCACATTTCACAAACATTCCACACAAAGAGACTATTGATCATATCACAGATGAAATTTACAACAAAAAGAAACTTCCTTGCATTTGTCATAAAAATATATTCCGCGAATTATTATTCAAATTAGCAACTAAATGCACTTTTCAATTTAGACTATTCAGACTATTTAAGCAACTTGATGGATGTGCTATGGGAGGTCCCTTGTCGGTGACACTATCTGACATTTATATGGTCAAAGTTGAGGAAGAATTCGTTTCAAAATTCAAACCGAAGTTTTACAAACGTTATGTTCACGATTGCTTCATTAGGTGAGAGAAGAATGTGCCTGATAAATTGTTCTTAGCATTAAATAACTACCATCTAGAATTAAAGTTCACAATAGAAGTTAGTCCAAAGAAGTTTCTAGACACTAAAATATCTTTTGACCAGTCATATCAAATCTTAACATCAATAAATAGAAATGAAATGAAAAAGCCAGTTCCGTTTCACTCAAATGTTCCCAAACGATACAAGAGGAATGCAATTAATGGTGAATTACATCGTGCTAAAAGAATTTCCAGTATCTTTCAGAAAGATATAAGTATTATTCGGCATAAATACCGAAATGCACACTTTCCAACACATTTCATTCACTCTGCTATAATGATTATTTTCCAAGCAAATCACTTCAACTAACATTGATGATGATTGTATTATTCCGCCTGACTTTTTTGAAGTAGAAAAGAAGAAACACGTCCATATTGAGTTACCGTTTTGTAACGCAATGCCTGGAAAAAATGTATAAAAGTTTCCTGCAAAAATTTAATAAATTTACAGATAACAAGTACAAGTTATCTGTAAAATGGAAAACAAGAAATATTAAATCTCTTTTTCCGTTAAAGGATAGAGTGGTGCATGTTTCAAACGTAATCTATAAAGCTCTTTGTTCATCTGGTGAAACTTATAATGGTGAAACTAAACGGAATTTTGAAATTCGAAAAAATGAGCATATGAATGTCAAGTCCAATGAATCTAAAATTTCAGAACATTTAGCAGAATATGAGAAACATGTATTTACTTGGAGTATATTACGTAAAGCTCCTTTGTAGGTCATGCATACAAAAACATTGGAATCGTTCTTCATATCGTTATACAAGCCTAGTCTTGATGAATAACTTGATTCTACACAGCTATTCATTTTCCGTTATGGTATTACTTAGATGTCTGTTGTATTTGTGCTAGACTTATTCCCGTCACTAATTAGTTGTCATGGCAACCTTTTTGTATACTGTTTTATAGGTTTTTGTATAATTTTGAAGTAATGGTGATTTTTTTGAAGTAGGTGAAAATATGAAGAAAATTGTTTAAACCTAAACAAAGAATCTTTACGAGTGTTTGACCGAGAATTTAGGAATTGTTGCCAGAAAATTTTAACTTTTACAAAAAGTACAGCTCTAAAAATTTTAGGATTTTTTTTATTAAATAGCTGAATAACTTCTCTAACAAAAAACTTGAAATCAAAGTAAAAAACTTTTTTCTACATTTCCAATAAGAACTTTTTTCACAAAGCTCTGTTAAAAAAAGTAATGTTGGTCGACGAAAAATCATACTTATGTGTGTTTTTGACATAGTGACATCATGTATTCACGACTCCCAATCTTTCATGTTCTGTAAAGATCTCATCCTCACCTCGAATTTGATAAAAAGTTACCACGAGCGTCCTGACTATTAATTTCAAATAATTTTTAGGGGAAATATAGTTGACCTTCTTTTTTTTTGATACCGTCATTCAATGTTATTTCCGTAGTGCATTCTCTGACGACGTGGTTTATAGTTGCGCGAGTTTCAGGTTGCAAATTACAATTTGCAGAGGGGGGGGGTTGTAAAGTTCATCTTCCAACCCTTTTAAGGAATGTTAGGACGAAAAAACTTCTCAATAAAGTTAAAAGCTGTGGTTCCATGCAATTATAACAGATGTGCTGGTTGATCTATTCCAGGATCATACATTAAGTAAAATAAGAAATTAGTACTTTGTTACTCGATTTGTTGTGAATATATGTCATTACTTTTTAGAAAATGTTTGCTATACGCTACCGGAAACAGACTATTTCTATCACGGCCGCTTTATTATTAATGTTATTTATGTGTTACACGGTTCACCAAAACTACTTTACAAAATTCATCACACGTTATCAACACCATGTTGATTTCCGAATATCTGACTCTCACCGTAAAGTTAAAGAAGATCCATGCGAAAAACTAAAAGACCTTGAATTGTTTCTGCGAATGTACCATAAAAGAAAACCACTTTATGAATATGTACTTGTGAAGAGCTTGTCGGTGTTTTGGCCATGCCGTGAACAGTTAAGGCTTGTCATTGTTTTAGATAACGAATCAAAGGCCGATCACGAATGGGGAAAAGAATTAAAAAGTACTTTCCCATATCCAAAGGTGATGTATGAAGATCCAAGCAATAGCTACCATGGAGATGGTCACATACGTCAGCAACTTTCTATGTTTTACGCAGAAAAATATACCAATGCAACATATGTTGGGTTTGTCGACTCTGACACATTATTTGTGACAATGGTCACGCCAGGATTATTATTTGAACAAGGGAAGCCCTCAGTCATTGGAAGAATTGGTTTAGATAACTCGTGGTGGGAATCTGTTGCTGATAATACTAAGAAGTGGTTCGATCATCCAGAACTGTTGAAGGGAATGACATATTTTCCAGTCATCATGAAAGTCGAGCATCTAGCAGAACTTCGTAAATGGATGGAAAATAAACATAACATGCCTTTCGAAAAAGTGTTTCAAAAATTTTCAGCTGGTCACACGTTTTCACAATTTACAATAATGTGCCAGTATATGTGGATGTTTAAACGTTCTCACTACAGTTTTCACTTTGAACCCGTACCTGACGATAAATACGATTACAAGAAAGGTTCGAAATCAAAAGCTCCACCTTCTTACTATAAAGAAAATTTAAAAGTAGAACATTGGTTACCAAAACCTCGGTCGTCAATCCACTGGAGCTACCCAGGTCCGAAACCACCTCATGTTCGACATCTATCTGAAAAATGGTTGGAAGCTTTCATAGAAGAAGGATTTTGTTATTCTATAGGGTTAAATTATTGTCCTGAAAAATGTCGTAAGCATAGTGTTAACAAAACTCAGGAACGACTATATCTATTCGAAGACCGTACGTGGGCGTGGCACCCCTTAGCTTTGAAGCGACAACAAGACCATTATAAAGAGGTGCATCAACTTGTTTCCTTCCTTAGTAAAAAAGGACGAAATATAATGGGATTTAGTTCAATCAAAGAAGCTTGTGAGAATTGGCCTAAAGGCTATAACTTCATCTATCCGAAGGGGAAAGTACCTTCACGACAATTTGCTGGTTTGAATATGAGAAAGAAAGGGCGATAAATAAATATATTGTGTAAAGTAGATTGTAATTTTTTCAAACTCAGGTGCATTTTTTTCATTTTGTGCTTTATTTAACATTTTGTTCGGTACTCAAATCAATAAAAACGAAGGAACGTTCTTGAAAGAAGTTTGTATACAGTTTTTACTTACTGTGACACTCTAAATTTTCTCTAAATTTGAAGAATTACTTATACTGTTTTGTATTTGTTCCCAATTTCACTTCATTTTATTGAGTATTAGACATTTTAACGTTGGAGGTTACAAATAGCTATTATCAAAAAGTCCATCCATAATAAGGCTAATATGGCTTTTAACTATATTTTAAGCAGAAAAAGTGTCTAATGCTGAACATTAAGTGATAAATAATATATGGGTGAATAATTTATCAAAATGTGTCATGCAGTAAGCAATAGCAAGCAAGTAGGTGTACTGCCGACAAGTGGTCAATATGACGTGACCACGTCCATTAGTTTCTATGACCAGTGAATAATTTTATTTACATTTTGATACAAATTTTAAGTATTTATTATACAACAATTACACAAATTTTTTGTACTACATATAGTATAATTTTTTTGATGAAAATATCCATAATTAAGCGAGGAAAGCTTTTGAGCACTTATGCCACTTGTAAACCCTCCTTGCAAGATGGAAAATGCAAGGGGTGATGAAAAAGGAGAAACTGCAATTTTTGTAAGTCGATTTTTACAGTTGATTCATCTTTCTTTAGGTGGTCTGTTAGAAAAAACCATCACCCTCTCCCTACTTGGCATGGTAATCTCAAATCAGGGTACAGTATGTCATTTAGGGGACAAGGTACCAAAGTTTTAGGTTAGGCTGGTGAACTACTGTAAAATGTTTTATTACTTTATCACTAGAGGATCCTAAGAAATCCAGCGGGGTGCAATTACCCCACACCTCACCCCCTTCCTCGATTTAGACATCAATAAAAACCAAGTGAAATTCAGTTAAGAAATTATTAGTAAAGATTGTCTCTATGTAATGGGATAGGAAAATCGCGAGAATCTAGAAGAACCTACAAATAATGATAATGAATAGAGATAATGCATTTCCCAAATGAAGAAGGAAACACCTAAATTAGTAAGGTCCATGATGATCTTTTCCTAATTGACTGAATTGGTTTTATGTGGCTTTGTCGAGATGTAAAGAATTTTAAAACCATATTGATTACAATATATAAAATTAGAATAATGAAAATAATGTATCCAACAAATCTATTTGTAATACCCAATATACGGACTGAGAAATTAGTAGTTTTTCTCAAGGGATTTTTCCAAAAGCTTGAAGCATGACCCTAAGACTAAATAGGAAAAAATTAAAATGGTAACGGACAAGAAAAAATGCAAGCTGATAGTATAATGTAACTATAATCTAGTAACCCTATGAACTTTCAAGAACCTAGTCTTTGCATAATGAATTGCTATTATAGAAATCCTTGCTTCAGTAACGAATTCTCTAGTGGTTTGTCTTGTCAGTTTCATTCTGTAATTTGAGGACTGTGACCATTTTGCATCAAAGTTTGCCAGCAGCTGGTTACTTTCAGGTGTCTAATGCAATAACTAGGATGGGGTGTTGGCTTACTTGGAATCTTTAAAAAATATTAATAAACGGGAGAGGGGATCATTACAAATGGAGTGGATGGTCAGAACTTTTTGGTATACTGGATGTTTGAGGATCTGTAGTGTCCCTAAAGTATATTTACAAAAATTTTGTAGTAATTTTTTAATACCATTGATATCAGTTTTATCAAAAATTAATGAAACATGTATGCACATTTAACTTTTTGGTGAATTATTCTCAATTGGTATACTTAGACCCTATCTAGTCCGACTTAAAATACAACCTTTTATGATAAACAGATAACGCTCAATTATAATAATTTACATTACTTTTTATAATTTTTAATAATTTTTATCGCTCACTTATGAATTGGTATTAGCTTACAATGTATCTAGCCGGTCAAATAACGGCTTGTCATGGTGATCAAGTCAAGTTGTCATTCTATTTTACAGATCACATATATATTGTAATATATACGGTCCCTATATATTGGATAAGAAATACCAATATTTCAAATGTATATCTTACATGTTTCAGAGATTTTTTCTAAATCATAGGGAAAATTTTTACATTAATATCTTCGAAACTGAAAATATTTTTAAATTCCTCAATATTTAACAAAATTAGTTTTAGTACTTTTCACTATTTTTTGCCAAACATACATAGGCTGCGATTTGCTCTATATGCAACACTTTTATATGAGAAGCAAGGCTCCAAGTTATGATTTTTATGTCATACCTATGAAACACTTCAAAATAAACTGCTATATTTGTGTTTAAAGTCTTGTTAGATAACAAACCATTTCAGATTCAAGTAATCTGCCCGAAATCCTTGTTTACTGACAACACATTTGCTTTTCTGCAAATCTTTGGTTAACTCATGTCAAAATGCCTAAAAAAGTACCCAATAAAGCCTATATTTGACAGTTTTGATGACGTCTTCAACCCGTCACATAACCTAACCAGCCATTTTTTCAAATATTTTGAAACATAAATTTGTATTTTATTATTGAAATAAGTTTTGTCATTGAATTGATGCATGAACTAGCTACTATGCGCTAATATTACTATGAATTTACTAAAATTGACGACGTCACAGCTGGAAGATTTTTCGGTGGTATCTTTACTGCAACTGATTTTTAATATCATTTCTTTTTATAAAGCTTAATCAGCACCAAAATTTTGTATCAATTAATGTACATATAAACGTCTTTTGTAAAAGATATTTTTCCCTGACGGTAGAAACTAATTAGCCTGGTCACATTAAATTGGGGACCTTAGTAAAAAACACACTCTGCAGTATATCATTCCCAAACACCTCAAATTTTCGATTCTGTAATAAAATATGAGATGATGAGAAAAAAAGAACGACAATATTTAGAAAAATAAACAAATTGCATTCACTATACAATTTATGTATGGCCTGAAATGTCTCAAAAATTTAAATTTTAAGTAAGAAAATATATGACGTCATATATATTGTCACAAAACTTCTTGCAGGTCTGTCTGACTAAAAAAAGAGTCTAATGGTCTATAGAAGGCGTGTGTAAAATGTCGTGCTTTCATCACAATTTGCATTATTTTGACGCTTAGCTTCGGTAGAATTTGGCAGCTTTTATAAACTTTTTATTAGGAATGATTTGAAAGAAAATTTAGTTTTAAAATTTTAGGCACCCTTGTCTAGAAGCCATGTCTCAAACAACTCTCAATTTTCAAAATCGAATTTTCAGAATAGCCATTGACCATGGAAGTACTCGAGAATATTTGCACTCTAAATCTATTTAAAAAGTCTTAAAGTATCGACAGCATTGGCTTGACGTCATATATTTGACGTCACAACGACGTTGTGGCGTCATATCAAAAATGGCGTTACTTTCAAGGTTTTTTGAATGTTTTCTTAAAAAGTGATGACGTCATCATTACAGTGACGTCAGCAAAATAATTGAATCAAGTTAGTAAGAGCTGTTCTTCATCTTGAGAAAGTTTTTGTGGCCATAGCATTACCGGAACGCAAACATTTTGGTTGGGATCAAGTTGACCCCCCCCCTCCCCAATTTTTTCAGGGGAAAAAAAGCCCAGTTAAAATAGGGTTAAGTAAATTTTACTTAGATTACTCGTGTATTTTACTCGTTGTCATTTTCTTGCCTATCTGATAATGTGCATAGGTTGTTCTTGCATCTTTTTTCTAGTGAAAAATATAACCTTATTTTTAAGCTACTCTTTTTGCCATAAACCAATCAGATTCGTTCTTTGCGCGGAGTTGTTGACAAATCGAAGGTGAATCAAGCGAGCGAGCTAAAGCCATAGAGTTAGTTGTGAGTACCTACCTATTAAAACTCTATGGCTAAAGCAGATTGGAGCAGTTTGTCTTTTTGGACTGCCAGGCTGTTGGATGATTATGTAGCTATAGCTAGCTAAAAAGTTAGCTTCTAGTTAAGCAAACCAGAAAATATGAATTGGATGTGGTGCCACTAGTTTATAAACAATTTAGCGAGCTTGCAAATTCTTGCCTTGATTGAATGATTGATATATGACAGTATGAGCTTAAAAACTGATCAAACTACAAAGCGGAAAAGAAGGTTTGAATTGCTTAGAGATTCAAACCTCAACTATTATGCAACATCGGGAGGGAGCAGCAAACTTTAGAATAACAAATTTTTTGGTGGAATATTAAGATCTGTGTCGATGAATTAACATGGAACATTTATACGTATATTTCAATAAAAATGTTTAGATTGTCTGTTTCATCATAACCAATTGTCTGTTTCATCATAACATACACTGTAGAAATGACATAGTGTTGTGTCAAAGGAATTTTATGGAGTCAGCTAGTAAATTACGAACATTTTGAATGTTGTTTCGATGAATAAATACAGAATGTTTGAATAAATTTTTCATTTAAAAGTTGCAAATAAATGTGGTTTGCTATCTAAAGACGAATGTGTACGAATGAACTAATTGAAAACATCTTTATTGTTTTGATAAATAACATTGGAACTTCAAGCAAATTGTTTATTTCATAAGTTACAAATAGCATCGTGTTGTGTGTCGAAATACTTGAATTAATTTGGAATATGTGTAATGTTTCTATGGATAAACTCAGAACATTTGAATAAATTATTCATTCGATAGTTACGGATAAAAGTTGGTAGCTATTGGAAGACTTTTGTTATGTGCGAATGAAATAATTTAGAACATTAGCCATGCCGTTTTGACGAATAAGTTTTGGAACATTCAAGAAAATTGGCTACTTCATATATATATTACAAAAAACATGTTGTTCTGTAGAAAGACATTCATCATCTCAGCGAATTAATATGGAACATTATTAATATGATTTCGACGAATAAATTCGTAATATTCAAATAAAATGTTCATTGTAAAGTTGCAATTAAAGGTGGGGTGCTATCGAAAGACTTTCGTTGTGTGCGAATGAATTAATTGAGAACATTATTCATATTGTTTTGGTGAATAATTTTAGAACGGTCAAGCAAATTGCCTATTTCATAAGTTACGAATACCATGGTGTTGCGTCAAGAGACTTTTATCGAGTCAGTGAATTAATTTGGAACTTTATCCATATTATTTCGATTAATAATTTCAAAATATTCAAATAACTTTTTCATTTGAAATATGCAAATAAATGTGGGGTGCTTTTGTTGTTGTGTGCAAATGAAGTAATTAAGAATTTTATTCCTATTATTTTGGCGAGTAAATTTAGAACTTTCAAGTAACTTGTCTATTTGAAAAGTTATAAATAAAATAAGGTGATGTATTGTCGAGATTCAGAACATTTATCGTTCATATGAATTAAATTTAAAAATTGTGGCAGTAATCAAACTTTTAAATAAATGACACCAGTAATGAAATTTAAAACCATGCGATATATGTCGGTAACTTGTACCAAGGAGGTTAGAATGACAAGAGACAACTTATTGTTACTATGTCTGGTGTAATTACAGTTTTGATATTTAAAGAAATATTCAGTTCGATCATTAGAAATATCTTAATATTAATTACAATATCTAAAAATTAACTACTTTTAATGTAAATTAACAGACTGAAATGAGTTATGCTAACGTCATTTTACTTATACGGAAATAAAAGACCGACAATAACAAGTCCTTTGATCCCTTTTATTATTTGCTGTAAGCAAATCCTGATGTGGAAACTTGCCTCTATAGAAAGTACTGACTTAACTTTATTTGCTGTTAATCAGGTTTTGTAAAAACATTAGCAGAAAACGGTTAAATTGGACTTATTGAAATACATGCTTATGGCGTTTACTCCGTATATATTTTGCAAGAATTATCAAGAACACTCCACACATTAGCTTTTTAAAAGACCTTTATCTTGCGCAAATTTCGAGATTTAAATGGGAAGAAATTTTTCTGTAATTGGGCATGAAAGTTGTCGGTCTTCTTCTGTTTAATTATCGGCAGACAAAAAACATAATATCATAACTGTGGACATAGTTTTAATGGCGTTTTAAAACAAAAGAAGCAGTTAAAAAATTTAAAAGAATTTAATACAGTTATCTCTCCTTCCGATTTCAAACTCCTTGCTTTTACCTTGCTTTGTAATATAGAAGTCGCACTCTTACCATTTAACTTTAATGGTTTGATAATAGTCTCTCAATTGCTTGTAAATTTGAATGTAAATCTGTGTAGAAGTGTTCGTTTATTTAAACGATTTTAAAATATTTTATTTGCCTGACGATGGTACAAATTTTTTAAATTTCATTCTTGGCGTCATTTATTTAAAAGTTTGAATTAAATGTAGACAAATTATCTCCAATTATGCCCAAACAAATTATTTCATTAAATTTCGGAAGTACTAATGAGCTTATTGAATTTTATAAAATTATTAGAATTCAATTAGAAAGTATACTTTTCGAAATTTTAAAAATATATAGCAACCTACAAAATATGCTGTAAAATCTTTTCGAGATATCAAAATACATATTTTTTTCGAATGTTTACACTATTTGTTTATTTTTTTCTGTTTTATGTCTCTGTCCTGTTTTTTATAGCTTTGATTGTTACCTTTTCTAATTATTATTGTGCATTCAGTTCTATAATTTTTGATATCTAATCTTATTGCCTTTGCAATTGAATAATTATATTCTGACAAACGTATGGCTATTTTTTTACCTGTTTGAACCCACATACATATATACCCCTGACTATTGATAAAATTTGTAAATATGTAAGTCAGCTGAAGTACCAGTTCACCATTGGCATTGCAGCAGGTTTTTCAAGTCTTGATATCCTAAGTTTTGATAATTTTGAGAAAAAATCTAGTTTTCTACTTTGAATGAATATTTGGAATGTTTTGAACCTTTTATATTGAAAATTACTTTTTATCTTTCCTCCCAGATACTAGTAACCTGAAGATTTTCTTCTTATCATTATTTTTTTCCTGCCAAATACAAGTAACCTGAAAATTTAATTGTTTTTAAGAATTCTATTGTGGCTTTTGATTCAGTTGGTATCCTATATCTTTTCAGGCAGCCTTGGTTGCAGCTAATACATATAACGTCACAGGCACGTGATTTTCAGAAAAATTGAATATCTCCAGTTCTAAACAACTTTAGGTGATGAAACTTATTACACCTGTTACCCAAATGACAAGAAAAATTTTAAACCCACTTTTGTTTGAAGTGTTTTTTCTTTGAGATGGATTGAATATTCGACAGTATGAACATTCGTAATTAAATACTGAAAAACTGATATGAACTGCATCACTAATTGAACTTGAAAGCAGAAAAGAAGCATTGAATTAGTTGGAGATTCACTGTTTAGACCTTTAGAATAACAAACTTTTTGCTGGAATGGTTACTGTATCGAGATAGGTTAGAGAAGCTAAAGCCAGCTTCTTCTGTTAATTGTTGAAAATCTTCCTCAAGCTTTTAATGTATGGTGGATATGAATTATCTATATCTTGAAACCAATAATTTTATAAATAGCCTTTGTCAAATGGATGAATTGATTTCCAACATTTCATTAGTTCGTTTCATATTTTTTCGGTGAATAAATTCATCCGAACAACATCAAACAAAGTAGTTATATATTTTGAAAGTTACGAATAAAGGTTGTGTTCTGTCAAGGAACTTTTGATGTCTCGATGAATTAACATGGAACACTCTTTCAATAAATAATTCGATTAGGTTTCAATAAATGTGTTTAGAACATTCACTGTTCAAGCCGATGGTGTTGTGTCGGAATATCTTCATAGAGTCAGCTGGTGAATTTGGAACATTTTGAATATTGTTTTGATGAATAAATTCAGATTTATCAAATAAATCTTTCATTTAACCCTATTCCAGTTGGGATATTTTATGAACGTTAGACAGTTGGGGGGGGGGGCAAAATTGTCCCTCTCTGTCTAAAACCCCCAATTCTCAATCAATTTTCATGAAACTTTGTAGGATTATAGAGTAACATTTGTGTTTAAAGTCACGTGACACCATGATGACGTCAACATTTTTGTCGGGAACCTCCATTTTTGGAAAAATAGTATTTTTAGGTCAATATTTCAAGGAATAAGTATTTAGAGGGCTATATTCAAATAAAATTTGATAGTTTTAACAAAATCAGATATAAAACATCCTTTGCATGCATTTCCAGTGGTTAATAATTGCGGAAATTGAAATTGTGACGTCATTTTAGCCGTCAAATGCCCGATTTTCGGATTTTTTGTAAATTTTGGACTCTAGATCATGAAAACTAGTATGGACTAGACTAGATCTAGTACATTCTCGGAGCCACAAAACGAAGTTATTGTTATTTTCGGGAAAATCGGCAAAATCGGGAAATCGGAAATTGCGCAAATCGCAAAAACGGCAAGTTAGGAGAATGGACTAATATCATTTGGCTTTTCGCAAAAATTTCTCCACTTAAAATTTAGCACTACCTATCCATTTTCGGATAGGCGGTTTCGTCTGATCTCTCTCGAAAATTAATAAAATTTGTCGAAATTCCGGGGGTACATCAGCAAGCAAGAAAGGAACAAGTCACGAGCTGCTGGATGGCAAATGCAACTCTTCAAGAGGAAAATGTTTCAAAATTGATATTGAGACACGAGAAATTTTTTTCAAATAAATTTCAAATATTGAATACTTTTATTAACCAAGTGTGTTCAGTTTTTAGCTTGCTTAGTTTAGCTAGGCATTTTAGGCTGCTAGGTAGCTGATACAAGAAGTTTTTACCAAAGAAAAATCATGAAATGATGCAACAAGCAGGAAGAAGTCATCAAACCATTAGATGTATTAGCTG
>JANSTP010278368.1:0-19014 GCA_025330745.1 Cladonema radiatum | reverse complement strand
TTAATATCTTAAAGGTACATTAACGCCATGAAAAATATAATTTAGTCAAATTTCAAATTCACTAATTTTTATCTTCGGCGTTAGATTATCGATTATCGATGTCCTGAAAATCCTAGACGAATTCCGTGTGTATGTGTAAGCTCACAAGACACAAAACTCCATGATTCTATCCCTTAATAATATATCTACATATTTCCAGTTTTCTTCTCAACAATAAGTTGATCATGTAGAAACCACCTGCATCGCAGTATCGAGAATTGTAAACAAAACATGTGGAAAGCCAGGATCGCTGGTAAAATTATAATTGAAGTTATTGCTTCCCAGGTAAGTTTTTTCAAGGGTTTTCCAAGAGGTGCACCGACATTTGCGCGCACGACAAAATGGCGCCGTCAAAACAGCGCCGACAAAACAGCGCAAACAATTTGCGCGCAAGGACAAAATCGCGCCCGACAAAATCGCACTCGAAATTGTCCAAAATAGCGCACAACAAAATAGCGCACGACATAACAGCGCCTGACATAATCGCGCCTGACAAAAACGCGCAAAAAATATTTTTTGTCCACAAGTCAATAAATTATATACCATTTTAAAGCATTTTTGATGCTGGACCAACCTTAATAAAAGACTTGACCTTGGAAATTCATACGTATGGAGATACATGCAAGGAACCGACAGAAAAATGGCTGTGATTGTCAAAAATTACCCATTAGGCGAACATGGATGGTTTTCGTTAATATTTTCGAATAAGATTTGAACTCAGTGCATACAATTTATTCGATCGCACAATCACACAAAAACGTCTTTGAAGAACTGTTATCCAGTGTCTTGTTAGGCGTCATCATTATGCCCTGTCAATTTAGCAACGTGGCCAAATATTAATTCTTTTTGATAGTATGCTTTTTTGATATTAAGCCTTTTTGATACGCCTTAATATTGATTAGTATGATAAACGTTGAGGGGATAACATGGAGGGAAGTTTCCGAATGTATTGTATGCTATTATGACATCGAAATAGCGACACACGACGAAAAGCGCTCCAGAGTGCTTGAAATGAAGTTTTTGATATAACGAAAATATTATTTTTCAGTTAAAGATGTTTTTTTCAAAGGCTCCAATTTGGGGTTTTATATCGTAATAATAGCCGACTTGCACTCACGTCAATATCTTTTTAAATTCCCGTAGAAGTTTCTTAGGTTACTCGTGTATTTAAATTCCCGCTGGAGAATTTCTTTGTTTACCCACATATTTTTTTTTGAATTCCCGTAGGAATTTCTTAGTTTACCCCGATATTTTTTTCTCGCTTCAAGTTTTTATCACGTGTGCAAAACAGTAACATTAATTTTTTAAAGCTTGAAGAAAGTACTTTTTTATGATGGCCCTGAAGGGTCAATGAGTTCAACTTTTTTTGAGGCTGCTCTTCCAACTTTTGAATGCACTCTTCCAATTTTTTGAATGCGCTCTTCCAATTTTTTGAATGCACTCTTCAAATCTGCATCTATATCTTTAAAGGCCATTGAATCATCAGTTCAGTGTTTCCTACGGGAATTTTTGGCCAATTTGGGCTTTTGTTTAGTAAATTCCCGGAAAGGAATTTCTTAGTTTACTCGAATATTTTTCTTGGAGCGAAATTTAAACCACGTGACACTTAATATGTCCTTAAGCAATGAAGCATTTTGACTTTAATAGTGTACAGTGCGTACGGGGTGAATTCGGACACTTTTTTCTTTTATTTTGGAAAAACTCGCGATTCACATTGGTTGATACTGCGAAAACTCTTGCAAGTAACAAATGTATAAAAAAAATTCTCTACATGATATACTAGCCAGATAATATCTCGTTTGCTAGATTTTAAAAGCCTTAAAAGTTGTCCGAAGTCACCCCATATAGTGGCGTGACTTCGGACAAGTTATATAAAAACAATTTACAAGTAATTTATTGGGTTTTTAGATACTATGAATCTTTTTGTGGATTTATCGAAATAGAAATTAATATGTTCAATATTTAACGATTTCCCATAATCACATACTTTAAAAGAACATGGCAGAAGTTTGGGCATATCTCGCATTCTAGGATTAACCAATCAGTTCTCGTTGTCATTTTTGCTACTTAAAATTCGTTTTGATCATCCATTCTACAAAATCATAGTATAACTAGTGTTTCTATGCGATTACTGACACAAAAGAAGTAAAATTCATTATTTTCAAAAATTTGATGGAGCTATACAAGACAAATTATGAGGCCGTTGGAGCCAACCGACAGATATTGAGAATCAAGTTTACTACTGATTCTGATTAATTGCAAAAGGAAATGCTCTGAAAATCATTTTTCATATTTATACCATTCTTTCAAGATTTATATTCGACACGCCATTGTCATCTCAGTAATATGCAGAAAACTCTGTTCATCATATCTCCGTCATTTCTATCTCCAACATGTTCACAAAATACCAACTATTGGTGGCACTATTGCCGTAAACATGTTAAATTTTCAGTAGAGATTGACTATCGTTCTCTTTTATCAGTAATCTATCTAAAAAAGTTGACTTACAAACGTTTTTTCAGGTTAAAGTCATTTCAAAATGATTTTGGTGCTTTTGTCCGAAGTCACCCCGTTTGACGGTAACTCATTAAAATTAATTAGTTGATAAGAATTTGATTTACTTTTAAGTAAACAAATTATTATATACCGTACTTAATCAGGCCATGACTTGATCAAAACATGGAATCAAAACACACGTTAAGTATTGCTATTTATGCTAAAACTTCACTGCTTTAACGTTTTTTTTTTTGCCATACAGGCTAGAAAAAACGGGCTTCAGTTTTTCTAGTGCAGAAGAACGGTATCCAGCACTCTAGATATTCATACTAACTCTATGCGTGCTCTTTTTAAAAATATTTAAAAAAGGATATTGATTAAACGTTTTAGAAACGAATCTTCACAAAAACGTTTTTTAGAGTTAATATATTTGAATATTATTCAAAAAATAATAGTAAATCTGCTTTTTATTTTAACAACTCCCGTTAATAAATCAGAGAGGTTTAAAAGTTTTTTAAAAAAGCAACTGCATGCATAGACTAGAAACTAGTCGTTCTTGAGTTTTCAGAAATGAGTAAAATTTTGGTCGAATGGAATTTCAACCAACTTGCTGAGTTGCAATTTGCAGAAATATCCGATTTTCCCGATTTTACCAAGATAACGATTGTTATGTTTTCTGACTCTGGAGAATGGACTAGCTCTAGTCTACTGCATGCAGTATACTGACTAAGTTTTTAGTTTATACAAAAGCATTTTTGTGATAAAATACTCTTAAATGTGTACCATTGGGCCTTTCTACGTGAATTTTAGGCCCCTTGGTGTCTTGTCTTAATTTCATCGTACGAAATCAGAAATTCTAGGATTACGAGATAGATAACAGTTTTTGCACGATGGATCAGTAAACTTCATATGTAGTGAAAATATCCTCCAAGGAGTATGATCAAAAAATCAGGACCAAGAAGAGAAAAGAAGTATTGTTATGAAATCGGCTTTAAAAGTGATTGTGGCAAAATTTTCGGAGTCAGCATATGTTAGTGTCAAAATTACTCAAAAATTTCTTGAGCTAGAGATCTACTCGAGAAATTAGGGATTTTCAACGGAAAATAAATAATTAATATTTTTATCAAGAAAAAGACCGTTACACCAGAGGAACTGCTCTTTGAAACTGCATAACGCTAACTAAAATGCAATAAAAATCAAAAATCTAGTACCATGAAACAAACTGAACTTACAAGAGTCATATTTAATATGATGACCTGATTTTAAGCATTCCAGAGCCAACGTTACAGGTGGCCGGTGGCCGATGAACACATCCCTCCACTTTGTTGCTGAATCAAAAAAAGTTTACTAAAGCTAGCAATAGAGTATATGCTTATAAGACAAAACTGAAAGAGACTGACAAATATTTTCCAATGTTCAAATTATCTAATACACTACCTCCTTCCTATGTCTTCTTTCTTTGTTCCGCAGAGAAGGTTTTCACCTTTAGCTTAACGTAACATGCCAGAAATTCATTTGAACTTATCATGCCTAGACAGGAAGCGAAACCCGTAGTGTTCTGATCAGAGCCAACGCCACCAACTAGTACACCACAGCGATCTTTTTAGAAGCCCTTGGAACGAAGTTGACCGATACTTTAAAAGAGTGGAACCAACCATGGTGGGCAACATTTTCAGCCCCCAACCCATTTTGGAAAACGTGCTGTCGGCCCTGTCATTCTATGACGCCATTTCAACGTCATAATGGCATACAAGACATTCCTAAATATCCCTCTCCATGGTTGCCACAAAAACGTATATCATGCTAACCAATATTAAGACGTAAGAAACTATCAAAAAGGCTTAAAATTTGGCCACGTTACTAAGTTGCCAGGGCTTAATGATGACGCCTTAGCAAGACACTTGGTGCCAGTCCTTCAAAAACGTTTTTGTGTGATTGTTCGATTGAATAAAAACTGAGTTCAAATCTTATTGAAAAATATTTACGAAAACGAAGTTGTTTCAGCATCAAAAATGCTTTAAAATAGTATATAATTTATTGACTTGGGGACAAAAATATTTTTTGCGCGGTTTTTGTCAGGCGCTGTTATGTCGTGCGCTATTTTGGACAATTTCGAGCGCGATTTTGGCGGGCGCGATTTTGTCCTTGCGCGCAAATTGTTTGCGCTGTTTTGTCGGCGCTCATATGTCGGCGCGTTTTTGTCATGCGCGCAACTGACGGCTCACGTTTGCAAGAATCTTAGCTTCCTGTTGTGTTTTCCTTATAATTGGGCTTTCCTTGTGAGTCAGGCAAAAATTTTACTTACCCGGTGAGCATAAGCATTCTCGCTAGGTCACTGAGAGAGAGGTGTGTATCTGATAGCGGCAAAAATATTTCGAGAAAAATGTGCAATACCATATCTTTTTGCTTACAGGAATCATATGCGCGAATCTATCAATTGTTATGCATGTTTGAAAAATGTTTGTACTATGTAACTTTATGAGAATCATTTTCTAATAATAATATTTTTGAGCAAACATTTTTATTTTAACGTTATTTATTTAGCAGTAACAATAATCATTTCCTGAGTTTTTAAGTCACACAACATTTCAACAATACAATATCATAACGTTCTTAACGGTGGTGTATGAGAGTTCTGTCATGTTTTCTTAGCTGTAAGCATGGATGTATAAACGAGCTACGTATAAACGTACTTCACACACTTCTCGCTTATATGTATATAGTTGTAAGGCTGCACTTATTGTCAATACTAATTGGAACAAAGGGTGAAATTGATCATTTTCCAGATTTCGACTTTCCTTTAACAGGCAATTTTTCAGCACCTAGTTCAGAAATTACAATTGATCCTTCTTTTCAGCCATCCCAATGGGCTACAAAACCAGCCAAGATGGGCGTTGGATATTCTTCACCCATTCACTCAATAGCCTAGGGTCCAGGCTTAAAGAGAAAACTGAAAACTTGGAGAGTGGCATAACCAGCTTCATCCATAATGGAGTTGATTGACTATAGTGATTTAATAAATTACAAGAACTGGTGACATAAATAGTTGCATTTTTGCAAGGAAACTCGTACAAAATTGACACACCGAAAAGGCAGAGTTAAAACTTTCAAAAATGAATATCTTTGAATAGATTGAAGAATATTGTACGTTAGAGATAAACTTATGAATATTCTGTATATTTTGCAGAACAGCCATGAAACTTAAAAACATTTCATCATTATGTCGGCTATCAAACTGAAAAATATTGTTAGGAGGTTTCTCGTCTTAAGACTTGTTACTTTATCCAAGTCCGAAAAGGTACTTCTAGTGTATCAAAATCTCCGCCTATTTGAGGATTTATAGATTTTTTTTCTCTCACGAAAGTGAGAGTCTTGCAGGCGCTGTCAAAAAAAGTTTTTCTTTCCCTCTTTTATTCTTTGTACCAATCTTAAATTTCGGAACCCGGTAAAACTTTTCTCAGTCTTTTTCAGTATGCGAACGCTCATGGGCTCCAAGTTAGGAAAATCCAAAAATCCGAACTTTAAGTTAACCCCATGTCCTTTTATTTAAACCAAGTTATCTTGGGCTAACAATTTTTTAATAATCTCTTGATAATTAAAGAATTGCCTTGTATCACGGATTTGACACATGATCCAAATGTTCATATCTCGGTAGTGATTTTTCACTGATAGGGGGATAATATGCTCACTGGTTATGTTCGATCCAGTTTTTTTTTGAACGAAGGTTCATTCGAAAAAACAGATTTTGTTTTATGAAAAATGCTCCATTTTTTTAAATTAAGCTTTTAAAATGAAGATATTTGACATTTAAGAAAAAAGTTTGTTATATGAAAAAATTGAAGACGTTACCCCAAATGTCTGGGATTCTAAGGCCTTAATTAAAAATTTGAAGTACACTTTCATGTATCATTCTATAGTGAACATGATACAAAAATTCGACATAAAATATATTTCACACAAGCGTCAGGAGGGAGCAAAGTAAAGTTCAGACTTGCACGTATTTTTCCAAAAATAGATATCGGTAAACAAAAACAATTTCGCCATTTCCTGTAAAAAATTATTGCCTTTCAGTATAAGTGAACCAGTTTTTTTTTAAATAATTCAGTTTTAAATAAAATAGCTATTTGTCAATCTTGTCACGAAACCTGTCAGTAACCTTAATAATGTAGCATTTAAGATTTTCAAGTGTTTAACATTTATTTCAAAGATATGTTGCTCTAAGTTTTAAAGGATAGTGTTGTTGAAAAAAGGAGAAGTTCTTAAAGCGACGTAAGGTAACCAGAATGTTTCAAAGCCAAATCATGATGTAACTTTCTTCATTTAGGCTTTTAATGAAGTTTTGTGTTGATATTTAACATTAGAGAGTTCTAATGGTACACCAAAATCATAGATTCTCCAAATTATAGGCTTAATAAACGTGTTGAGAGTTCATAAGATTTTCTATCAGTTTTATTTGAATTCCTTAAAGATTCTTTAGATTTTAAAGCTTTATCAAGAAGTCTTTCGTGAGAGTTGACCTGCAAAGTAGCTCTAGGTTTTTTTAACTAAATTCATTGATATGCTGTAGGCAAATATTTTTTTTTTTTTCAAAAAAAAAAAAAAAAGAAAAGCATTTATTAGCTATCTTTGTGTAAACAGATAAAAAGTAAATGCGTCAGGTAAAGGGTTTGTGTAACAAATCACAAGTCACTTTCAAAATTATAATATGTATTTAGAACACTTGCGCAAACACAGTTATATAATGATGAACAGAAAAAAGAAGAAAAAAAAGTAGTTTAGAATTAAAGTAAAGTGAAATTGTCAAATATTTTGAAGACGTTTAAGGAGAACCATTGAATATAAATTGAGTTGCATCTTTTTTGTTTGTTTGTTTATTTGTTTGTTTTGGTTCCTAAGTTTAGTAGTAGGAAATGAACAGTACGACGCCCGCATGTAGCAAGTGTGTTCCTTAATATATAAGGGGTGGGCGTGCCTCAGTTCATTCTTTTTGAGTGCAGTCAAGTGTGCAGACCTACTGCCGAAAATGTTTTTAAACCAACGCAGTCAAACATTAGCACATGAAGCGCATAATTACTCACTATTGAGCATGATCAAAAGTAAAAGTTCATACCAACAGTGTGATTGCCTTACATCAAGGTGGTTTTGCAATTACTGTTCATCCTAACAAAATGCGTGGATTGCTTCAAGATCTAGGACTCGCGAAACGACGAGCACTTCTGTTACTTGTATTTTTTTATGGATAGATTGAAGGCGGCTGTAATGAACTCACGCTAAGTCCGATTGACACACCGCCACAACCTTAACCTCCTCCTTCTTCTCCACCACAACCTCCTCCTCCTTTTTCATTACCAAAACTCTATAAAAAGAAGGTTGCAATTCAAAAAGTTCTCATTTCACTTTTTGTCATGATAGAGTGCACATTCTGTTACAAATATTTTTTTAGACATGTTAGTCTGCAGAGAAATCCAAAGTCTTCTCATTTCTAACCAATGAATATGAAGGTAGAACCATAGGCAGACTGGAAAAGGGATAGATTTGACCGTTCTGCATGATGTTGATTGGACCTTCCCAATCTGGGAAAACTGTTTGGATTACAAGGCTGTTAATGGAAAGATACAAGAGAATTAGCTCTGCAACTAGAAATATTTCCTACTGCTAAGTTTATTGCTACTGAGTGGAGAAATGTTGATCAAATAAACAACTAACACGAAAGACAGAAAATGCAGATTGATTAAGTGGTGAAAGAGTTGTCATGATCTACTACTGTATGTTAAAATATGTACTTTATCATAATTTCCAATAAACTACTTTTACTTAGAAAAGATCAAATATTTTGCTATAGTTAAGAATAATTTGGCAACCTTAGCTGTCTTGACATTTCCTGGTTAGGCACGTCTAGAACGTAAAAGTATGTTAACAATCCACTGCAGAACCGAAAGAAATAAATGAGTGTTTTATGTACTGTGCTAATCCACTTGCTTTTGTTGTCTGGTAACGTTTTCATTAAGAGAGTTGAAAAATCAACTGGGTAAGCTGAGAAGGGTGAATCAACCCCCCTCACTAGGGCTGAATAGAGTTAAAGCTTTAAGCCGTAAATCTATAGGTATGGAATTTGAAACAATAGCCTCTTTGCTAGCTCTTTCTTCTGGTTCTTGGTGCTGAGTTTTAACAATATTAGTAGTGGGCTTTTTAGGGGATCTGTAATACGAGGGGGATGGCGGATTTCGCCCCCGCCAGAGATCTTGGGGACCACTAATCATAAAGCGATGAAACTTGGTACATTATTAGACCAACTTATTCTGAACACTTTGGTACCAAATTTGTCTGATAACGTTTTCAAAACTTGATGATGTCATCATTCCCCCCAGTAGGAATAAGGTTAAAAAAGGGCTTTTCATGTTCTGTTAATTTTAGCTATACTTGTAGTAATCTCTGCTAGGTCTATCTTCGATTTGTCATATATATCAAGGAAAGATATTTTTCCTCAGAAACTGATGCTAGTAAAGTTGCGTCATCAAATGACCTTTAATATAAAAAGACATGTAATTTTAGAATGACATGCATTGATAATTAAACAATTTTATAACTCTTTGTATTATTGCTTTTTGCAGCCAATTTCCGCAAAATCAAAATAATATTCATTACGGCTTGTTTACTTAACATGATGTTGATGGTATATACTCCTTTATAAGAAGAGTTGTAGTGTGTTGGATCTAAAATCATTGCTTTGAAGATTACTGGTAAAGTTTTGAAGCAGCTCACGGAGTAAAGGTAGATATAGATGCTAATACACACAAACAAACACGTCAACAAAAACACTGCCACATATATTTCTACTTTTGGAGTGTGTATTTTTGTATATTTTGTCTTATCAAGAGAAACTTTGAATCCTTTCACTAAATGTGTAATAGCATTTAAAGAATATTTTATTGATGGTTCCCATACCGTTTTATACCATGTCCAATTGCCAGTAACCAATAATAACTCTGAGTTTGACGACTTCGTAATCACAAGACCTGACAACCAGATACAAAATTTCAAAACATTCGAAGAGAACTTTAACTTTACTAAATGTCAAAGCCAGTTTAAAATATATACTTATCCTTTAACTTTAAGAGAAAAGAAAAAAATGTCGCCTATTTTCAAAACAATTTTGGCAACAATTCATGAGAGTCGATACTATTCAAAAAATGCTAGCGAGGCATGTCTTTTTCTCTTAACTGTTGACACAGTAAATCGCGATATTAATGGTCAATATTATGTCTTAAACGTCGATAAAAAACTCGAATCATTACCTTATTGGAATAACGGTACAAATCACTTGGTGTTCGTGTTATTTAGTGGAACAAGACCTTATTACAACGATAATGAATTGAACTTTACGTTTGGAAATGCTATGCTTATTAAAGCATCGGCATCTTTAGAGAAAACTCGAATTGGATATGATATAAGTATTCCATTATTACCAAAGAAAGAATTATTTAGCAACACAAGTAGCCATTTCAAATCAAATGACACTATTAAACGTGCTGATATATTTCCATTACGCAGAAAGTTTTTATTAGTCTTCAAAGGAAAGAGATATTTATATGGTGTTGGTAGAAAAAGCAGGAATATGTTGAGATTGATATGCAATAGCGCTGACATTGTTTTGTTGACAACTTGTAAACATGGCGATGATTGGGAATCATACAAAGATGAGCACTGTTATGCTGATAATAGAAACTACAACAAGTATGTATCTACTTCCTTTAAGATTATGTTGTCGGTTTCTTATTAAATATTTGGATTTTTGAATCTTTGGTTAATCAATTACCCAGAGCAAAAACTTTTAACTCGTTGCCATGGCAACAACGGGATATTTTTGGGCATTATTTTTGTGTAAAGATGTGTGTTGGTAAATTTTATTAAAAGTCATAAAGTTTTAGCGATAAGTGGTTATAGTTCAAAAGTTATTAAAACAAAAGTAACAGGCAGCACTTTGCAACCTCCCCCGGTACAAATAGGGCTAACGTATTTTGCATTTGTTTGGCCGGGAAATTTTCCTTTTAGGATCTCAACGGTGGGTTTGAGAAACATAAGGGTGTGTTAAAAGTTCGGTTTATTCGAATTCTAGATACGATTACGAAGAGCTACTTACCAACTCAACATTTTGTCTTGTACCACGTGGTAGACGACTTGGTTCTTTCCGCTTCCTAGAAGTTATGAAATACGGATGTATACCGGTCCTACTAAGTAATGGTTGGGATCTACCGTTCTCTGAAGTTTTAGACTGGTCAAAATTTAGCATTAACATTGATGAACGAATGATCTTAAGAACACCCTATATCCTGAGGGATATCAATGAGAAAACCATACTGGCTATGAAACAACATGTCATTTTCATTTGGGAGAGCTATTTTTCGTCAATGAAGACAATAACAGCGACAGTTATGGAGGTGCTGTTACCATAGTAACATAATGATATTGAAACCTTACAAAAAAGAGTTGATTAGAAGTACCGGGCCTTCCTTGACGCCCTTCCCTTAACCGACCACTATCAAACTTGTGTTTTCTACGCTTTTTTGAATAATAAATTTGAGTCAAATAAATTAAGCTTTTTCATGTGACTTTTTACGTGAAGGTTATGTCCAACGCCGAAAAAACATTCTTCGACCATGGTGCGTTGCCATGGCAATGATAGAGGTTTCAACAAAAAGCCTTTTATTCCTATATGTCCCCTCTGTAATCTTTTTTCCCTGAAGTTTTTTTAGAAATATCGGTTACATTTAAATTTTCTTGAGTTTTAGTTTTAATAATTTTACATTTCAGTAGACGTTTGGTCAGAGTTTGAGCCCCCAGGGAGTAACAGTAACCAAGTTGCCGCTGACATTTCGGTTAAAACATAGTCATTTTGTTGTTTTTGAAAAATAGGACTTTACGACCTTTTTTATTAACCGACTTATTTAGAAACTAATATAAAACGAACATTCTCACCAACTTTTAAGTCTCAGCTATTTTGTAACACCATCCCCGAAACCTAAAAAATCATCTTTTTTCACCTACATCAATCCTAATGTGATGGTGTCACCATAATTTTGATGCTATGATGTACATCTAAGATTGTAGCTATTGTGTGCATAGTTTGTTTACACAATAATTATTGATTCTTGGAAACTGAGGTGGGGGTCGTGCTTAATCTGCCCCCCTCCCATACCATTCCAGGTCAAAAATATTCCACGACAAATAGGCCAAATAGATCCTAAACATCTACTTTTTTGCTTACTTCGAGAGATTGTTCATTACTAATTAAATTTATATTTTAGCTGCTAAAGGGTAGAATTTATCCACACAAAAGACAACCATATTTAGTTTGGAATTCATTTCCTGGTGCTTTAAAAGTATCTTTTGAATTCTCACCATCATTGACCAACTATCCATTTTATGGAAAAGCTTTGGGAACGATTCCTTCCGATAAATTTACTGCAATTGTCATGGCTGTAACACCTGTGTTCAAGACATCTTCACCATTATTCAAACTGATCAAAATAATCAATACATCCAAATGTGTTAATCAGGTACTTTACAATCTGTACAATTTTTTCGTTATTTATTCATTTATTTTATTTCTTTCGTTCATTTCGTTTATTAATGTCAATTTTGCTTTCATGTCATAAATTCAAATCATTTATTCATTTATTTAGTTTATTCATTCACATAATTCGTTCATTCATTCGTTTAATTTGTTCCTTCATTTTCATCATTCATTCATTCAATAGACTTATTTATTCACATCGTTCATTCATTCATGTAATTTATTCATTCAATTCATTCAATGTTTTTATTTATCCTTTTATACATTGATTCACGTCATTCATTCATTTTTTTATTAATTTATCCATTGTTTTCCCGTGTTATTTTTTATTAGATTGTCGTAATTTGGCTTAGTCATACGAATATCCCAACAAAACTAAAACGGTTGATAACATCAGTACCTTTGCGAATTATTCAGCCCAAACACAAGGTGAGTGTTTAAATTAAAAAGCAAAAAGAATAGTATTGATTTCTTGGTGGCATAAAAGCTTGGCTAAATGACCTAGTAATTTTTTGAAGTTTTAATGAAAGATTCGTACCTGAGCTGGGAGTCTATTTGGGATTGGCGCCTTTATTAAGGATATCTGAAATGTTAGTCCATGTAGTTTTAAAAGGTTATACCCACGTTTTCAGTACCACTTCTTTTGCAATGCTATTTATATACGCTTTTTTATGAGAAACCACGGAATTATATTACTAACAAGAAATAACAACCACGCCGCTTTTCCAATATAAATTGCTTATTCTACCGATAACAGCTCGTCGACTCGTTCTAGACCCTTTCGACGCTTTCGGTAGAAAACGAAAAACATTCTGCTTTGGCACACTCACAACATATGTCTTACTACAAAATCAAAAGTTTTTTCGTGAGAGAGATTATCAGTGACTACTGACAATAAATGAATTTATACCTCCAAACAATAATTTCTTTGCGATCTCTGGAGAGATTGTCTTGTAGTTATGTTCTCAAAAACAAAGTAAAAACATTGTTACAGAGGATCTCCGTATCATAATGCATAGGATGAATGATTTTTCTTTTGAAAACTAAAATTACAAAGTTAGAGCTCTTTCAATATGAACTGTTTTTCGCTGATTTCAAGAAAATTTGGTCAATATTGTCGATTGTAGGCCAAACGACTTACCAGATTTATATAATTTTTTTTTTTCAAAAAAAGGATTAGTTTAACGTCTTAGGCTAGAAGTTCATATGAACTTATCATGCCCGGACGGGGAATCGAACCCGCGGTATTCTGGTCAGAGCCAACGGCACTAACCAGTTCACGGAAAACTGAAAGTACTGAATATACTGAAATATACTGAGATATACTGAAATATACTGACATATACTGAAAACTGATGGGTTAAATTACTGATAATTGATTGGCTGAAAATTGTCAGCACTAAAAATTTGAATTTAAAAATCACGAATTTGACGCGCTGTTTTTTAAAATTTCCGCCGTTGTTATTCCTTGTTAGTATCATATTTGCTTAGCGATTGTTTAAATTTGATCCCAGATGTTTCTTGGAAGGTTTCTTAGGTTTTAATGAATAAAAGTTGGTAAATTGAAGAAAAACAAGTTTACAATTTACTGATTGTTTTTTGCTTAAAATTTTGTGCAATGCAATAAAAAAAATTAATAGCACGGCGTAAATAGCGCCTTTTTTGTCATGTATTGCCACCTTCAAAGTAATTTGACAATGAACGTCTGCAAAAAAAAAAATTCTTAATTGGTCACATTTTCCTAGTTCCAGAAGTTTCTAAATTTTTGGCATATCTCCTTCTAAGTTTCTTTCAAACTGCTTTCTTATATGAGAGAAAACGTGTATAGCAAGTCCAACCCTTTGTTTCAATTTCTTTCTCTTTTCTTCTAAGCTTGTATTTTTCTTATAAAGACAATGAATGAGAGATTTGCATATATGGATAACATAAAAACAGACGCCATTTTCACATTTGATGATGATGTACAATTAGCCTCACCATATCAGGTATTAATTTCATTACCTTAATTTCAATTGGTATATGTTTGACCAAATATATCATATAATCTGAAAGTTAATTTCATAATCTTTTCTCGCATAAATTACAACCTTAGTATTGGCCCTTTTAATATATTAAAATTTTAAAATGTCCAGCATTTTCATGTCAATATAAGATTTGTGTTCATTTTGTTTTTAGCTTGATTTTGCATATTCTGTTTGGAGAAGCAATCCATCTCGACTTGTTGGTTTCAATGTAGCCAATCATGTTTACGATATGCCAAGAAATAAATGGAAATATACTTCAAGAACTCAAAGCCAATTCTCTATGGTCAGCATGACGTCAGCAATTTTCCATAGGTAGTTTTTTTATATATCTAGCTACAATCTTGGACAAAAGTATTTGTAATTAGAGGTGAAATTGCGCAGTTTTCAGATTTTGCCTTTTCACTCAGCATGCCATTTTTAAGTAACGAAATTGGGAGAGGGCAATTTTGGGGATTCCCCTTTGGAACCACCCCAAAGGGATATAGCAACAGCCAATAAGAGATCTGGGAGGTTTTCACCCATTCATCCAAAAGCGCAAGGCTCATATCAAGGAGTTACTTCAGCTAGCTGGAGAGAGGACGTGTTATACGCTCCCGAAATTTCTTTCAAAAGCTATCATTAATGCTTTATCTAATTTAATGATTCTTTTGTTCTCCAAAATAAAAGTGGCAACGTTTTTGTAAGCAATCAACAGGAAAACTGTTACATAATAAAGTTAAGCTGGGGCAGCTATTTTCTATACTCTCTTCTTTTTCACGGCAGCGTACTTCCTTCTTTGATTGTTACGGGTTTGTGCAATGTAAGTTCTCATTTATCTAAAGCTCTGCGGGGGAGTTTTCGGGGCGATTTATTCGAAACTAGAAGTGCGAAGACATTGCCCATAACTTAAAATTAGCTCATTTGGGTAAAATAAAGATTTTCCGTTGAATAAAAAAAAGCACAGACGGAATTTCAGTACTTAATAATGAGATGTATAGTATACAAAATGCCGGGAACTTAATAGATTTTCCGAGATTTTAGATAAAATATTGGCAATAGACACAAATTTCTGCTACCCTGTGAGCTCACTGCAAGAGTTTAAATTGTATCTGAAATAAACCAACATCAGTAATGAAAGTTTAAAAGTATCTTTTAATAGCGTTTTTATAGCTTTTAAACGATTATAAGCAAGTATCAATTTGGGATGCACTTCGCTCAAATGTGATTTGCTTACAAGGAATGTACCATGAATAATATTGTTGTGCTCTGTCCAGCTCAGCTATAGTAAGTCATTGCTCATGCTCATATAGATAACTTACGCGACAAATCGCTGTCTTGCCAGCTAAATATATCTCATTCCAATTATCGCTTGTGGTGCAGAGCTACACTGCTAAAGCTCGAATTGGTTCCAATATTTTTTTCCCTGATTGTAGATTTGACAAAGAGAAGGAGAACTCTAAAATATAAAATTCTAAAATATGATGCTCTAAATGTTTTGCACAGGTTAATTGATATTCATAGAAAAAAGATAATTTACATCTCAGGCCTACCAAGTACAAATCCAACCAGTACAAAAGTTTATTTGTATAACTTGGTCCTTTCCTCTAACTTAGTGGTTTTTTCTATCCCTATATCACATTTTTTATCTTAAGTCCTATAAATATCTTCTGCTTTTAAAACTTTTTGAGTTAAAGTTTTGAATTTTTTTCAATTTTTTGAGTTAAAGTTTTGAAATTTTTCATCCTTTTGGAAAGCGTTTTGCCAAATTAGTGCCCAAAGGAGTCACAGCAATTAATTAGTCTCTGAAATATTGGCTTTAAAAAGCCATTAGTGGACTTCCCTAAATACATTATGAAAATATCGGGTTTTACTAATCTTTTTCAGACTTTCTATATAGAAACTAGTACAAAAGGAATATTCAGAACAAATGTAAGGTCAAGAGCAAAGAGCATGCATGTTTCAATAACAAATTACAGCCACTTTTGTAACATCCTTCTCCTAAAACTTAAAAGGTTGTAATACTTTGAATGAGGTAGGTAATATGTGATGACGTCATTTTTGTAGTGATTACATACGTCATTAAAATTTTGATGACATATTAACTTTGTACTTTTATAATCGTATTTTCTGATATGGCAAGTTTGATAGTTGCTGAGAATCGGTTTCCCACAGAACCTCGTAAAACCCACATCAGTTGGTGGTGTTGATCTAACAAAATTTAAATTCTCCCCCATAAATCTTTTCAAGCCTTGGCAGGCCTGACATCTGCGCCTTTTGTGTTAATATGTAATTAAATTCTGTTATTTGCTTTAGCGGTCAAAATATCTTCTTAATTCTTTTTATAAGTCAGAAATTAATAGGCTTGAACTTTTTTGCTTCCTTGAGACGATACGCATACACTTTCTTAGTTGTTTTATACTATACTATTTAACTATGGCCAAGAATCAAATCAAACCATCTTAATCAAGAATTTTTCGATTTAATTGTGATGTGGGCTTTTGAATTTTCGGATGTGTCCCTTATATACTTTTTCTAAATTAGGCGTGACCTTGTTTAAATTTTTTGACTTATTTACTCTTAGGTATTACTGTCATTACTACAAGTTATATTCACCAAAAAGTGTTTTAGAATTAGTTGAACGTGAAAAAACATGTGAATCGATAGCCATGAATTTTTTAGTGAGTTTCATCACAAATCATCCTCCAATCAAAGTAACAAATAATAACAAATTCATTGATGGTAATCATATCAAACCTCGACTGGGAAGAACTTTCAAGAAAGATGAATATATGGAAACACAACAAAAATGTTTTGATGAGTTAGTTCGAGTTTATTCGGGTATTCCACTTGTTCACTCGAAAGTTTCTGCTAACCCACTTTCGTAGCAATATTATTGATTGTATAGTATAACGGACGAATTGACATAGGCAAGAAAAACAGGCAAGAAAATCCTGACTTAAATTTAAAAAATGATCTCTTTACCCAATAAGTACATTTTAAGAAAGATCAAATCTATAGAATGAACATATGTTAAAATTCAAACTATTTGTCATAAAATTTGCGAAGTTTACAAAATGAATCTAACCACAGAGTTGTATTTCAATGTTTTCTCACTTTTTCCATTGCAAGCATGTATTTTCTTTCCTATCAGTAAATGGTGAAAATCAAAAGATACGCACGAGCAATGTTACTGTAGAAAGTTGTCTTTCCCTAAACAGAAACTTTCAGGAGAATTTAACAAAATAAAGATACTGTGTATAGAATCATATTATAAAAAGTCAAATATTTTTCAAATGAAGTTTTTCATTCCAGCCTTGAGGAAGCAATTTTTAACTTTCCTTATAAGAATAGTGCTCTAATGAATCGTCCTCAATAAATTATAACGAGCTTCGACAAGTTATTACGTCTTTTCAAAAGAGAAAGAAATGACTATCTAAGGTGCTGATTACATGATCTCGGTTAGCCGAAGTGAAATTTCGTCTTGGCTAAGTGGGACGTTTTTCATCCCGGTTTTATATGATAGTTTTTCGTCCCGGTTGACCGGGCTCAAAAAATTAATTTTTTAAAAATTGAGAAAAGATCATAATAACTGGCAAAAAAAACTTATGTTTTGTTTTTTCTAGTTTAATTCTTGTGAAAAAATGTCAAACGCTTTCTTATACCTCGGCAAGCCGGGACGACTTTAGTGCTATTTAATCGCAATAAACTTTTAAGTGGCAAATAGCAGCTTGCCGAGTGCCTCGGTTAGTCGGGACGAAATTTCATCCCGGCTAACCGGGATCATATAACTAAGCCCTAAAAACAAAAAGCACATCCGGTTTGTTATTGGTTAAAAACTATTTTAAAATCCCAATTCTCCATTTGTCTCGTAAAATTTTAGTTTATATTTTTTTGGGAGTGGAAAATATATATTGGAAAAAAATATTTTGTAAATTAATATTCATATTTTATATTTGTAAATTTTTTCTGCGGATATATATTATTTGCTTTATGAAATATATAATCACAAGCCATTAATTATGTAAAAGATAAAACATTTAATTAGAATGTAGACGACTTTTTCATCCCTCAAAGGAATTCAGTTTGACTAATTAACCATTTTAACCGGTCATCGTTTAGCTAGTGCACGTCATCAATCTCATCCATTTTCTCGTTTCTAAAAGAACAAAAAAAAAAACAATTTTTTACTTGTTAATTTTTAAACACTTTAGTTTTAATATCTAATAGAAATGAATATAAAAGCCAAAAGCTTTTCTACTAACCAAGATTAGAGTCGTGCCACCAAATTCAAGTGATGAATCTATGATAAAAATAATAGCACCAGAACGTTATAATGTTGTTCTTTGTCCTTGCTGTTGCAAGTTGTCCCTGTAGTTGACTCTTTTGATGTTGTTGTTGTTGCTGTACTATTGTCGCTGTTGTTGTTGTTGTTGTTGTTATTGTTGTTGTTATGGCTGCTGCTTATTTTGTTGTTGCAGGCCCTCCGGAACAGGGGGGGCAGGGGGGCAGCTGCCCCCTCAATGTTTTTGCCAAAAAGTATGTGAAAAAAGAGAAAATAGAAAAATGTATATAAAGCATTAGAGAGAAAGGAAAAACATGGCTAATGCATAATATATAACGTCTTTAAGGATGGTATATCCATCTTTTTAGAAATGTTTAAATATTAATATGCATAATATAGGCCATAATTGTTTTATTTTCTAGTAGAAAGATCTTAGCTTAATTGAGAGGTTTCGTGATATGACGCATTTCCTATTTTTACCACTGGCATCTTGTTAATTGTGATTGTGTCCACGTCCCGTGTTGCGTCTTGTGTGTTTCGTATTAGATTTAGAACAAATTAGTAGTTCAATTAGAATACTAATTATTAGTTTAAATTAGATTTTATGCATTATAATAACT
>JANSTP010278257.1:0-19015 GCA_025330745.1 Cladonema radiatum | reverse complement strand
AGAACTAGGATCCTGTTTTACAAGTAAACCGTCCTGTCTATTTATTACCATCTGCAAATAGGGGACGCCCGTTTACAGTATGGTCTTACAGTTGTGTAATTGTTCACTTAATTTTGCAATGAGAGGCCGCTCACTATATATTATATTCGTACCCTACAACTTTCTAGCCATTTTTGCTTCTAGCTAGAGCTTATGAAGGGATGTTACATGTTTTTGTTCACTAACATAAAACACTTCTTTTAACTGAAAAACGTAGCAGCTACTATGTCTTTGCATCTATGTATTTTTTATCAAGTGATGAACCCTTTGCGAAGTCCCATGACGTCAGTAGATCAAGCCCTTTTTAATAACTCAAATATGCTGCAAAGAGCAATTAAATTGTGGATTTAGGAGATGCTTATTTGACGTTATAAACCTAATATGTTTCATTTTGTTGGCTAAGTCAATGCCCTTATACAGCATAAAGGTACCTTGGGGCACAGAAATATTCGGAGCTTACTGCATTTCTTGTTTTGTTTTTGGGTCCAATACCAATGTTTGGGTAGATAAAAGATATTGTGAATTTTTTTTCTCGATAGTATTAGAACGTCTTAGGCCAGAAGTTCATATGAACTTATCATACCCGGACGGGAATCAAACCCGGGGCGCTCTGGTCAGCGGCACTAACCAGCACACCACTGCGGCTCTTACTGATATGTCTTGCAGATAAGACTTTCCATCTTAAAGGAATCAACAATTACATTGATCGTAAACACCATTGAATACAGGGTGATTCTATAGTACAGTTAAGCAATACAACTTTGTTTAAATAGTGCGTAATATTCTCGTAGAATAGTGCAATTAATAGTGAATATTTATTCAATATTTCTTAAAAAGCCTTACACGGTGCCTCAAGCTGAGTAAATAAGATGTTCACTCAACGGTCATGAGAGACAAAATGTTGAAAAAATGAATTTTCGTAATTTATATAGGGGAAAAAGTTTGAAACATTAGGTCATGAATTATTTCAAAATGAAAATTAATGATGCTAGAATCAATCTTTATGGGGAATGCGATGTTAGTAAAAAGTTGGACTCATGGCTACATTTTGACACAAACTCTGATCTTTTATTTAAAAGGTTTGCTTTGTCTTTGAATTTACAAATTATCAATTTTTCATTTATGCACAAGTTGCAGGTTTTGTTGATTTTGTTTTTTTTTTCTTCAGATTCCAAATGCTTTTAGATAATTCAGTAGAGTTCCGTTGATTTTCATTATTAATTGATGTTTTGTGGTTTTGCTAATCTTTCTTTAAAGGTTGTTCCACAAAGCCCAAAATATGTTTTCCTATCTGAATGACCTGGTACCAAGACATCAGCTCTGTAGATGATATTTCATACCCCACGATTTCCATCCCAAGGGTAACTTTCCTTATTCCTACAGTTACAAGGTAGCTGTTGTGTGCTATTCCCCTAGCAAATTTTTTCATTGTGATTTTTTAAGGTTTTTGCCATGTTGTCCATACAACCGTAACTGAGTTTTATGTTATTTTTATTACAGAGTTTATGATATTTGTGCATTTTATGAAAATAAGTAGATTTGTTTTGGCTTTTTTGATAAAAGTGGGGGGGGGGGAGTTAAACAAAATTATTTTACGTTTCCTGCTATTGCTTTTAGAAGTTGTTATTCTTTCAGAATAAACAAGCTTTTCACTATAAACACTCTCCTAATCATATTATAAGAATATGGTGCTGCCTTCTTAAATATATCATTATCTGATGATTACATGATATTCTATTGGATATTACCTTCTATTATATCCAATCTTCTATTGGATATAAACCTTACAGTAAGCGAAATAACAAGCCAAATAACACCAAATAAAATAGTTCCTACAATTGTTGAAAGCCATTTGATATACTTACTTTTGTTCTCAATCTTCTCTTTTTTCTATGATGTAAAATATGTAAAATAATTTTTGATCAGGAATATGCTAACAGTACTCAGAATAGATTTGAATATGTCTATATGCAGCAAGGTTTCTTCTGATGACTGCCTAATAGACCCATTAATACATGCCTCGGCCTTGTCCAACATGTGGTTAGTCTAGGACAAGGAGTAAAAATCAACTTATCACACATTTTAATGATCTTGCCATTATGTATGTTGTAATATTTCTTTGCTTATTTCGCAAGCAAATTCTTTTTCAGAATATGGTATAATAAAGACATATTGTTGTAGATATTGAGATTGTTCATAATTTTAGTCAAAAATCAGCTATGAGCTGGTACGGAGGTATGGAGCAGGTATGGAGCAAAAATCGGGTATGATGATGATATAGGAACCAAACAAGCTTCTAGGCACAAAATCATAGGCTCCAAAGTTATCTTTAGTTGAAATCATGGAGCTTATTTTTCTTCATTAGGAAGCTGTATTGACAGATGCTTGTTGAATTTGGTTTCCAAATCGAATAGCTTGGTATCAGCAGTTTCTGAAAACTTTTGGATCAAAAGTTTCTAATCAAATATTCTTCCTTTGAAAAAAGTCGTGCAGAGATTTTGTCAGCCATTTTCTATGTGCTTTTCTACAACAACTTAAGTTCATTGCTATTTTGAGATTTTTAGACATGTTTTTAAAATTTCTTGGAATTCCTTTAAAAGTGTTATTTATTTTCTTGGTTTTTGTGAAACCTTTTGATTGTGGTGTTCTGCATTAGCCTTGAAACATTGTTCAGGAAAGTCTTTGTCTGAGAAATTGATTTTATTATACCCCTTTTAAGTCTGAAGATATATTCAGTGTTGGAAACAAGCTTTTTTCTTCCTCTTCTGCAGTAAGTTTTGTGCTGTCATGTTCGTTGTTTAGAAAGTAGATAAAGACATCAAACGTATTTTGATACATAGAAAAGCTAAGGTGTCAACTACATAACAGTTTGTAGTTTTTGTAACACATTTTTAATAATTTTTTTTTGACAAGAAAAGCAGTAATTTTAGCTTTTAACAACAGCTGCAACAATTAATTTTTTTCTTATTAAAGTTAGATTTAACATCTTATTTCTTAAAAACGGTTTGCTTCGAAAAAAGACAATGATAACAGTATTAACACGTTGGAAAATTCTTTCCCTTTTTTTAGACGTCTAAAGTTTTTCCATTTTAATAGCCATTATAAATATTTAGTTGATCATCATCAAGATGCATAAAAAATGTCAGAAATTTATAGCAAATAATTAATGTGACAGAAACAAAAGATGGAAATAATGCAGGAAAAAATATAAAGCAATTAAGTGATTATTTTAGCTTGCACTTTCTTAGTACTATTGCTATTCAGAAGTTTTTAGCAAATGCTATGTTAACTTTTTCCGCAGTATGATTAGGTGGATTGAAACTTTATGCAGACTTTTTTTAAGAAAATTGTAAATGTGATCATAATAAATATATGTTATTACTCTTTTTACTAATTATAAAGGTTATTGTTATTTGCTTATAGTGTTTCTTCTCTTTAAAATGACATATTTCTTATTTTTTATGATTTCAGAAGTGACGCTGACGCCACTGTCATTTCGACTGGCATCTGGAATACATCGAGATTGGAGAAGATTTTTGCGCTATGTTGGAGTTGAAGATTTTCAAATCGATCAATTTTCCATTGAATGTTTTGGCAATGTAACTGATAAAATTTATAGAGGATTATTATTGGTTTCACAAAGTTGCTCAGAATTATACTGGGAGGATATAGAGGCGGCTTTAGAAAAGCTACAAAAGTTTGATTTGATTAATTCCATTGAAAGGGATATTTTTAAGTGTGGCATGGACAGTGAAGACATAGGTAAAAAACTATCATATTTTTTTTCTTTACTTTTTCCAGGAATTCTTTTGGCCAAATTCAACCCATACAGTTAAAATTGTTTTCTTTACTTTCAGTAAAAGATGCTTTCAGATGTTTTAAAAGATGCTTTCAGATGTTTGAAAGTAGCAGATTTAAAAGCAGGACAATGTAGGAAAACCTAAGCAGCAGTATTTATTGAAGTTTTGAATATATAAATATATTTATCAATAATATATTTGGCCACTATTTCCAAGTCCTTTTCCAAAAATAGAGCTCTGAGCTAGTGACATAATAATTATTCAGAAATTTCTTTTCGATTTGTTTTAAATATTCCTTTATTACAGAGCACATTTGTACTTCACAACATATTTTTCATTGCATTCCAACCATTTCTATAGGTTCAGCTGGAAAATTTAATAGTTTCAGAGTTTCTAAAACGGATTAATTTTGATTAGAATAGCTAGTAGAAAATAGATTTTTTTCAATTACAAATCATGAAAAGCATGTCTATGCTTTTGGTATAAAACAAATCTACAATTTCGTTATTTTTATTAGAATTTCTTGCTATTTTTTGCACTCCGCCTGATCTTTTATAACCACAAGTATTTTTCCTCTAAGTATTGTTGACTTTAAAGGTTTGGTAGATTCATTTACTCTTTTTTTGTTTTTATGGCCCATTCTTTAATTTTTAACCTAAACTATTTCTTTGCTAATTTTTAACTTAGTTAGAACTCCTCGTTATTTCAAAATATGACGGCAAACTCTTATTTTATGCGGACAATAATGAGATCCCTAAAGCAAGATCTTCGTCAAGAAAGCTGAGTAAATCCGTGACTTGTTTGACTGGCAGCGACTTTAGTATGTTACTTCCAAGATAAAGCATTAGAAGAAAACAGCAACTACTAAGGCCCTATCAGTACTATCAGTTCAGTTTTCACCTTTACATGGTGCCAAGTAAGATCTTGTTTGGACAAATCTAAGCGCTCTACCATTGAGCTGATCTGTATTTATATCAGAAGAGAGAATCGAACTTGTGCCTCTTAGATTTGTTGTCCCCAACTACTCTATATAATGGTAAATTTTTTGGGGAAAATTAGACTTGCATAAACAAATAAAACAAAAATCAGATAAAAAATCAGTATTCAGCCGCAATTACGGAGGCAAGGACTCTGCCTGATTATAGTTTTTTTAAATTTTATTTTTAATATGAAGAATATCAAAAATTTTTGCTCTCATAACACTCAGTGTTGGTGGATCTAATGCTACTAGCCTCTCGTTAGGGATATGAATATGGATGGGTTGGATATTCACAATATGCACTCCTAAGTACAAATAGATCGGACTGTATCCATTACAAATGTGCAATGAATTCAATGAACTAAGTGCCCGAGCAAGATTGGTTTGTCATCAGATATTATTTTTATTAAAAAACCAGATATTATTTCCTTAATGCCAAAGTTTTGGTAATACATTTTTCATTAAGTTCTTGTAAGGTTTGAAACTTTGATTCAAATACTTTTAGACTGAGCAAAAATATTCTTTCTATATCTTGAATATCATATGATACCTGTCGTCTAAAGAGCATGGAATTGAAGGTGTTTACTCCTATTACGGCAGTTCTTCTTCGGAATCTTCTAAAATCAGAGAAACTATGCTTTTGAAAATTGAATTGTGTAATGGTTCAAAAAGCTTGCCATCTCATTTCTTCCATTCATATTTCAATTAGGGATAGGAGTGTATGGGGATAGGATACCTTTATACTACCTTTGAATAACTGCTGCATTAGTATTTTTGCAGATTCTTCTTAAGCTTTTTAAACATGTTATGAATTAGGGGTGCGAGGCTTAAGTTTTTCCAAATATATTAGGTGGAGACTGAAAAAAAAAAAAAGAAATTTAGGGGGAACCTTTGCTGCTGGGGCGGATAAATGTCTTTGAGAGATGTGGAGCTGTTTTGTTGTAGAGACAAATAATTAAATTCAATTAAAGGTTTTAATTGATGCAAATCTTTTCAATCAATATTTTTGGGTATATTGCTTTAGGAATAATATCTGACTACTAAACATAATACACGTTCTCACAATTTGTCCTAATTTCCATCCATTTCTGTAGTATTGTTTGCACTTGTAATCAAATATTTTTACCATAGCTCTTTAAATTGGTAAAAAGGGTATCATACTAGGTACTTGCAGTATGAAAACCTTTTTAAGTTTGAGCTCGCTTAATCCAACCTTTTTGAACATCTTACTTACATAATCAGAATGTTGAAAGGTCTGTCTGTCTAACATTATTGGTAGACTATAGTAGTATATTTCTAAGTTTGTTTCTAGGTTTGTCAGTTATATTTCATTGTGTGAAGTTTTTTTTCGTTTCTAGACGTAATTGATTAGGCCATGAAAAAGTGCTATCTATGAGTTATTGAGAAAGAAGTATTCTGTTGCCATAGAATCAACAAGAGCACATAGTGCATCAAAAATTTCCGTTACCAGACCCCCAATTCTGAAACAATGACCACATTGAAGCAAAATAAAGCAATAAAAGCTGTGACACGTTAAGAATATTACGACTACTCAGCATAACCACTCACATAAGAAATGAACTAAATGTAACCACTTATTGAAATAACAATGTGCTTTCACAGGACCTTTCTGTTGTGCTACTTGGTAGAAAAGAAAAACTTTAAAACTCCAGGTTTGTGTCTGCACTGATTTTACAAGGAGAAATGAAGTGAGATCACAAAACCTGGCGATGTTATTGAGTCTGAAAAGGAGCCTATCACTTGATATGACATGAAAATGCTATAATCAGCAGAGGATGGAATCCGCAATTTTTTTAGCAGCGACTAGTGCATTAAACATCATGGGTTTTATTGAAAGCTGACAGGTGCTTAAAAGGTGGAAGGATGCCATTAATAAAGTACTCACTTAGACTGATAACGATTTAATGCTCAGTTCATGAAAAAAAATAAAGGTTTGATTTGGTAATATGTTACCTCCAATGAATTTCACAGGATCAAAAATACGATTAATAAATTTGTAGGCATCGAAAAATGAAGACAATCAAAATTTTAAAACAAAGAGTAAACAATGTTTTTTTGAGTCGATATATCTTCAATTGTATTAGTAAAGGCAACATATGCTGCAAATTAGACATCATAATTTAAAGAATTGAATGAAAACTAAAAATTACTCGTGTTTCTTGTATAAAAACATGATAGAATCATAAAGCAGAAATAGAATAAATCTAAAAAGTTAGTGGTGAAATAGAAACAGTAATATAGAACATAATATAAACAGTAAAATAGAACAGTAAAAACGTATGTCCGAAATTCCCATCTTATGGTTGGATCAGTATAGAGTATAATCACAAAAAGATGAATCAAGATTTTAAAACTTTTATTTAGGTCAATATCATAACCATCATCAGAGTATAAGTAGCAGTTGTAAAGCTACAAGATTAAAAAAAAAATCATTTTCGAAACAAAGCTTAAAAAATATAATCCAATAATAATAATAAAACAAAGTAGTTACACTTTCTAATTATATAATTGTTTTTCAAATACAACAAGCTCGTTGGTACTTTAAGAATTAGAAAATCGTATAATTTGTATGGATATTTTAAATCATTGAAACAACTTAATAATGATTCAAATTGATTCACCAACACAGCAAAAGTCTGTTGATAGTGCACCATGTTGTAACTTTTTACTTTGTAATATTTTCAGTCATTCTGAATTTGTTCCTGAAACAACATAGATAATGTTCCAAATTAATGGGTTTGGCTTGACAACAGTCTTTGGACACTGACACGTTTTATTCATAACGCTTGAAATCCGCAATGTGTTCAAGTGTTCTTATTGAAAATTGAAAAAACATGAATAATGTTTGGAATTAATGCATCGACATAACAAAAATCATTCTATACGATGGTATATACATCACTTCAATTCGTAACTATTGAACTCGATAATTTATTTAGTCATTTTAAAACGACATGGATAATGTTCCAAACTAAGGTGTCAACTTCTGCAACATTCCCACCTTGTTTGTATTTTTTGAAGCAAATTGTTTTGATGTTATCTAATTCATCCACGGAAACGTTATAGATAATGTTCGGTATTAATTCATTTACATAAAAAATGACTCTACAATACGCCACCTTTATTAGTTTTATTCTGACTTATCTCATCCAAATGATTATATTCCAGTTTAATGTCTACGTGATAAAAATCCTTTAACAACACACTTTTTTCCTGACTTTAGAAATAGTCAACTTAATTGGACTTTATAATGAACAATATCTGCAAGAAAAAGGAAAAAGAGCATGAAAAAGGTATGCTGCTGTAAATATTTAATAAGACAAAAAAACCGATGACATTTTCTGATGGATGAAATGAAAAAAATCGATGACATTCTTATGTCCAATATGTAAGCTGTTACAATCAAGTGAAATCTTTGCCAATACAAAAATGGGGTATTAAACACAAGGGAACATTTGATTACATGTAAGCTACAAACATATTTGTCAGACAAAAATATTTGTGATAAAGCGTGAAACTGAGCAGTTTTCAGATTTGGACTTTAAACTTAACATGCCAATTTTGAGTAACGAAATTGCAAAAAGGCAGTTTTAGTGACTTCCCTTTATAGCCACGCTAAAGGGCTACAGAAACTGCCAAGAAGGGAGCTGGCTAAAGGCACAAGGTTCGTATAGATAAATCACACGATAAATTACTGTCTTATGAAGAAAAAATATCTCTTTTCAATTATCGCTTGCGGTGTAGAGTTATAATGAAAGAGCTAGAAATTGTTCCAATATTGGACTGTTAATTATAAATATTAATAGCTAAAAAGAAGGATGCTTTGGAGAAAAAGGGGAAAAAATAAAGCTGTGACGTACATTTTCAAAGTTTTAGACCACCCACATGTAGGTAGATCATTAAGAAATTTAGTTACTTCAGTGTTTACTTTTCAATTGGATCGTGTTATTTTCAATTGTTATTTTACATGTTTGAAGCCATAAACAACAACTTTTTTTAGCTAATCAAGCGAAAGTTTTAGTCCATTTTAACTTGCACATACGTTTGTTTTAAAAGAAACCGATATAAGATTTTAAACACCAGACATGCCAAAAATTTAGAAACGTTTGAAACCAGGAAACAAAGGCAAATTTCATTTAACCCTACTAAGACCGTGCTTTTTGCCAACTTATTTGGACCAGGGGGGACAAAAATGCCCAATTCAAAAACTTGCCTTCTAGACGTTCCTACGCAATAAAACTTTGGTAAGTTGTAAAACAACTTACTAACATGCCATTACGCATAAAATGAAACATTCCATTGCTTTATATCACGCAAGTAAGTGATTACATCATCTTTTTCATCACTGTTGTGCACGCTTTTAAGTGAAAATAACCAATATATATGACTGGTATGTTATTTTTTTGTTGTGCCAAAGATTACTCATTAAATCCTTAAAGAATCTTACTGAGAAATTTTTGAGGTTAATAGCTGCTTATTTTTCTATTAATAAATTAAGATACCAAAATACCAATCCATTAAAATACCAAAAAAAAAATTAATAAAAAATGCATCATTAATAGGCCCCTATATAAAATAGAATGAATTTGTCACACCCAGACTTTCTGTGAATTCATTTCTCCTTTCTTCTTTTGTTTTTTTCTATTTCTTCTTTCTTCTGTTATTTCTTTTTTCTGTGTTATCAAACTTTCTACTCAAATTTTGCTGACTGAAAAGATATTGCAAAATTTTCCCCCAAAATATGAATTTTAGATAAAACAGACCCCCCTGTCTCGTTCGCCTGTGACTGATAGCTAATTTTCCAAATCAGTTTGTCGATTTGACAAGAGTCCTCCACACTAAACTTTGAAAAGTTTGTTTAGACATAAATTTTAATTTTATTTATCAAAACAAAGTTCAGTGATGCTCAATTAGTTGTAAAGATTTTATTGAATAATTTAAACTGACATCATAACTTTTGCTTTTTCTCATATAAGCTGTACCTTAAAATTGTGCAGCTATAAGTAGTTAAGTAATCTGGAAGCTAGCACAGTAATATGATTTCTCAAACTAAACCTTTGGGCTAATTTCCATTTTCTTCATTGTTTACATCCAGTCAAAGCTTGTGAAATTAAATTGCTAATTTGCACATTTTTGTTGGGCCATTGTATTGATAGCTAATTTGAACCTCTTGTGCTACATGCTTGAAAAAGCCACTAAGTCATTTTTTGGTCACTTGTAAATCGAGAAGATAAGTAGCTAGCTAGCTCACTCAGATGAAATAATCTGCTTAGCCCACTTGCTTGACTGCTTTAATTGGATTTTTGAACTAATCAGTAAAACAAATTTGTTTGATAAAGAGCAAATTTGGTTAGTTTCCAGCAAAAAAGAAACTTAGCATACCATTATCAACGTAAGAATTCCTTCTACTAACAGAGAAAAGCTGTATTAAACGTAGGCTTATTATAATGAAGACAAGAAATTTAGCCGAAAAGGAAGATAAAAGAAAGAAAGATACATGAGTAATCTAAGAAAAATTACCGACAGAAATTTTTAATGATCGCTGACTTACTTAATTTAGCTATAGAAACATCTTCAGGGCGTAAAGGCACTAGCACTGAGGTTTACTAAGTTATAAGTATTCATAAGCTGTATATTCGTTTTAATAATGTTATAATTAGATATTCCTTTTTGGAGTCTTATATGTAGAATGGTTTCAAAATGCATTTACGAAGTTTCAAGTTGAAATATTTAATTCAATTTGATTTTAGAGTGAAAACTTTGGGTTGGTTGATATTGGGGACTAGTATAGTAACATACCTGGGGACTTAATTTTTTTTTCAAACCTAATTTTTCAGGGAGGAATAGGATTCCTCTTCATACTAGGTTATAAGAAAATGTAAATTGCTTTTTTGAAAATCTTTTTCTAAGGACCTCTTGCCAATATGCATGTAGTTCTATTTCCTCAGAGTATTATTTCCATGGTTCACATGGACTACTAATATATTAAACTAAGCCTTTTTCTTTATTTTAAATTTAATTTGTTTAAATATTTTATCATTTTTAGATTCTTTTGTTCATTTCGTTTCGTTTGGGAAAAGTGGATTTCAAATATGTTCTCATTTCGATGTTGCAGACATAAAAACTATTCAATATTTGATTGATGACTATAACGGAAAGAATACTTATACCTCAGATTCTTTTTATTTTGATAAGTATTTCGACAGAAATGGTTTTGTTTCATTCAAAAATGAAAGCCAGGAATCATTGTTGGGATTTAAAGAATTTCTGGAACAAAGAAAACCAGCATTTGTTACCAAAGGATATAATATTGAGAAACACTTTCAATCTTGCGAAATAGCATACCCTTTTCCATCGCAAAAAATAAGTTTTGAGCAGCAATATATTGGATATGAATCATCAAACAATGCTTTTTATTTTGTTTTTCTTTCAAATGGTAAGGATATTTGGAAAGACATTAATGCCAATAAAAAATCTATTGAAATGTTCACAATGATATACAAAGATATGCTGTTAAATTCTGGGATAAAATTATTGTCATTTGTTATCGTTCCTGATGATATGACAGATGACATGCTGAAGGAAATGTGTCAGGTGAAAGAAAAATGTAAAGACTGTAGAGACATATTAATGACAAACACCGAATTCTCAGATTTTATGTCAAAAGTTCAAGGGGCAATTTTGAAAATGGAAGCCAATGGAAAACCAATTTTCTCAAAAGAACTTTCGAATGACAGCCATAAAGTAGTGAAAATATTTTCAAATATAATGGAAAATGAAGCAAAAGACTCAATGTTGTTTCCTTCAGAAGAATTAAAGATGAAAAATAATAATGAAAAGATATTTCTCACTCCTCAACAAATCGGATTGAAAGCCTGTAACGATAAACATATACTAATTCAAGGTAGCTTCGGCTCAGGGAAAACAAGCATACTAAAAGAAAAATTAATCAATTTCTCAAAAAATTTCCCTGAACAAACAACATACTATATCAGTTACAATTTATCTAATGACATGGAGTGCTTCATGGATCGGTTAGAAAACAAAAATGTTATTTTCCCAGATCTTAGTAGTTTTAATGTCAGAGAGTTAGACACACTTTTAAGGAACTTGATTGAACAACATACAGATCAAGATTTTAACATACTAATTGACAATTTTCCACTACATTATTTAACAAAAAAGCAAACACTGTCAATTATTGCAATTTTAGAAAGTGAACAACTAAAAAATTCTAATTTTATAATTTGCTTAGACCCAGTTATTGAGAAACAAAAACTCATAATAGAAGATAAGTATATAGGACATTTATTTGAGGATCAAGTTGAATTTTTGGTACAACATTCTGATATGTCTGTTCAAACATTAAAGCAACCTGTCAATTCAAATATGCATGTTCATAAACTTGCAAATGCAGCAATCGATATTGTGAAATGCGAACAAGAGAAAGAAAATATTGACAACCAATCCAGTGAGGAAATTATTTCCAAATTCATTGATACAGATATATTTCTCAATAATCCAGAAGAATTAACAAGTTTACTAAGTAAAAAAAAGTGTGTCACAAAAAGTTTCAACATTCATAAATCAGTTATTTTGCCTCATGATGATTTTGGCAAACCAAAAGTGTATTATATTGACAAAAACAAATCGATGAAAGATTTATCATATATTCATTATCATATGGTGTGCTTTAGAGATATTCTCAGGAACATGAAAGATTTATCAGAACAACTTACCATAATTTATTTTGATCAACATGTACTGGAACTTTTCAAAGTATTTTTTGACTTATACAAGCATTATCACCTAGAAGAAAGTAAAAGCACAAATGTTACATTAAAAAATATCAATGAAGTTTCTGGTATGACATACAGAAATGTTGTCATTTATATGAACTTTTATCGACAACCCAAACCAATCGAACTTGTTAAAGCTATTACCAGATGCAAAGAAAGTTTATTTTTTGTTGTGTTTGAAGATGAAGGCAGATTAGAATATCAAGAAATGACATTTAATGCTAAAATTTTCATGCTGTGGGAAAAACTACAGATGATTAATATCGTCAAAGAAGTCGATGTGGAAAAACCATACAAAGAACTTAATTTGGAAATTCAGATTTCCAGGTATTTGTTTAATTTCTTTTGTTTCTTATCATATTCTTTTATTCATCGATTTTAATTTAATTTAATATTGAATTTAAAAGCATCTATAATACTTCCTTTCAGACCCGTAGTAAAGAATCTGTTCGGATTTTTAAATTTCATTATTGTTTCTTTGATTTTTCTGGAATGTTTTGTCTAAGGCACTAAGCCTTCAGAAATACTTACTAAACCATAAACACTACTAAATATTAAATAAGTTATTTAAAAGCATGGGTTTTTGTTTCAAGATAAAACAAACAAACAAATATTATTACGCTAAAAAGTGAATTGTCCTTAGAAAGCCATGGTCATTTTTTAATTGTGGTCACACTTTAAAACTTTCAAATTCTTAAATCTCAAATAAGTAGACTTCTACAATATCTTAGCTAATCAAACTTGGCATACATATACCCCAATAGGATCTGAGTAATTTTAGGCCCATTTTAACGGATAATTGCCATGACAACGACCTATGACGTCATTTAAAGGCCAAATTTGGAAATTTTTAATCACTTCACATGTACTTTGCCTTTAGTGACAAAACTTGGTACACATATGCCTGAAATCGAGTCAAATGTTTTGGGGCCCATTTTAACGATTGGTTGCTTTGGTAACAGCCTATGACACCATCCAATGACCAAATTTAGAAATTTTTAATAGCTTCACTTGTACCTTGCATTTAGTGACCCACCTTGGGAAATGCATACCAAATATCGTTCCAAATGATTTTGAGCCCATTTTGATGGTTGGTTGCCATATCAACAGCCTATGACGTAATCAAAATGAGAAATTTGGAAATTTTTAATAAATTCACCGGTACTTTGCATTTAGTGACCAAACTTGGTAAACATAGACCCCCAAATGTTTCCGAATATTTTTAGGCTAATTTTGACTGTAGGTTGCCATGGTAGCAGCCTATGACATCTATGAGTCATGAATTTTTCAATTCTAAATATATTTTTCAAACTTACTCTTATTTTGGATATCTGGAAGGGATCTCCTAGCGATCTCTTGCCGGGACTGCGTTAACAGTATAAACCGACGATTCAGCATCGGGCAATGCTGCAAGCAGCTAGTTTTAAAAATTAATTTTATTTGATTATTTATGTTAACTGTAGTAAATACGCTGGAAAAAACATGATATTCACTTTTTATAACTTTACAGCCATTTCCCTATTATATTAACCCTATTTGACTGGGGGGGGGGTAAATTTACCCCCCCTGTCAAACTTTTTTTAATTACTTCTGTGCTACTTTAGATTGAAGCATGATTTTTAGTGAATTTTAATAAAGTTTTATGGGAAATAAAATGATGAAAAAATTTTAAAAAAAATTTAGGCCATTTGACCAAAACAGGGGGGTTATTTTCAGGGGGTAACACCATTGTTGGCCAAATATTGCTAACAAAAAGCTCCAATTGTATTTTTTTGATTCGAGATATGGTTTTTTCGGTTTCATTCAACAGTTTGAAAGTTCTTCTGAAGGTCTAATGCAAAATTAGATGAAAATAGATTTTTTTGGGGTCAAAAAACCCCGATTTTTCCAGTTTTTTTCCAATTTTCAAAGTCGCGGGGCCTGTAGACAATTAAATGATGACGTCATCAAATTCCTGGTACCCTTGGGGCTAATATTTCAATTGTTGTAATTGTTTTATGTTAGTATACTATCCTGCAAAGAATTATCTTTTTTGGACTTTTACTTGTCTAGATATGGGGCAACAAAGATTTGCCCGGTAGCCTGAAATTGCGGAAAAAAGGTTACATTAGTTCCAGGCCCCACTTTTTCTTGAATTATGCTGACTTGTAGCCAGTTTCAAGTTTCAAGTTCAGACGATGTTTGGTTCCTGAGAAAAGTAGGAGGGGGGTAAACTTACCCCCCTCCCCCGGGCCGGAATTTTGAGAATATGGGAAGAAATCCAAGTAACCTTACATTGATCACGATTTTTTAAAACTCTAAGTTATGACTATATCCAAAAACGTAGCTATTTGGCAAAAACCTTATTTTTTACGAAGCATTTTTTTATCAAAACTTATTTGCACTCAAAGGTTTTATTAAGATATTCAAACGGCTTTGAAGTACCAAATGTATTAAATAATGATGTCGAAGATTTATTTTAGTTTCAATTGGTTTTTATAGACTATATACTCACCTCTACTTAATCCGACACTCTTTCCCCTTTTCACCCCCATGTTTTTTTAGTGTAGTTTGAATAGTGGTAATTTTTGATTTGCCTACTTTTTTGTTTTTAAAAAAATGCATGCATAGTGATTTTCTTTAACTGCAGACTTTTATTTCAACACAAAATTTTATGAGAAAAGTCTTTCGCGGTTTTTCAGTTGTTTTAGAAAAGCTAATCTCTCCCCTAGGCTTGTGAGTAAAATATCTGCAATTATAACTCAATAAAAGTAGTAAGTAAAAGATATGTGTTTGAAGAGAACCAGTAGAAATATATTTACAATTATGATAACTAGCCTTAAGTTTATTTTTTTTCATCCCTGTAGACCCACGGGATGTCGGTATGAAGCAATTATTCCATCGAGATCATTTACAAAAGAAAATTTGACTGAAAATGATATCTTCAATCAAATGCTTAATGCCGGCAAAGACAATTTAAGAATGGAAAAAGTTAACCCAACACCAATAGAAGAATCGTTTGATGATGAGAAACGTATAAAGTCAGGTAAGCCTAATCTAATCTAATCTACAAGTGGCCTAACCTAATCTAATCTAATCTACAAGTGTGGGCAAAAATACTTCGGATGAAAAGTGAAACTGAGCAGTTTTCAAATTTTGACTTTTCATTTAACATGCCATTTTTGAGTAACGACATTGGGAAAGAGCAATTTTGGTGATTCACCTTTTGCAGCCAACCTAAAGGGCTACAGAAACAGCCGAGAAGGAAACTTCAAGGCTTTGACCCACTCACCAAAGAGCCCAAGGCTCATATAGATAAACCGCGCAATAATTCGTTGTCTTGCTGCGAAGTAAAAATATCTCCTTTCAATTATAGGTTGTGGTGCACAGTTATACTGAAAACGCTTGAAAATGTTCCATTATTTTTGACCACGATTGTATATGAGTTTCTAGTCTTAATTGCCAGCAGAATCTTTGTTGTGTGAATTTTTTTTACAATAGGGCCAAGAATACTTTTAAAGTTTTTGAGAATAGAGCATTCAGTTATGCCAAAATTTTAAATCGGTGAACAAGACATTGGTCTTTGTTTTTCATACAATGTCAAAACAACAAAAACTTACATTACACTAAATATCCTAGGTTACCCACAAAAAAAGAAAAGTAGTACCGGAACGATAAGAAATGCTCATAAGCTTTTAATAAGCAATGTAACAAGCATTCTTTTAGACATTTTTTTTAAAATTCTGATGACAGGACCTTACATTGCCATTTTTTCAAAGTAGCAATGATATTTTGTTATCATTTTTGTATTTGTTTCAAGGAGTATTCATGTTATTTATGGCTAACTTGTTAGCAAAAAGACTTGGTGGAAAATGGAGAATGTTTTTTCGTTTTCTTGGATTAAATGATAAGGAAATGGAGGAAATCTGTTCAAATAATATCAACAATAAACCAGCACAGATATATGAGCTTTTGAAAATGAAAGTTTTTATGCATCCAAATACTTATTGGAGTTATGTAATATCAGTTTTGTTGAAGTTAAATGAAGAAGATTTAGCTACATCAATAGAAAACAAAATATTTAAAAGGAAAAAAAGCAAAGATTTTCAAGGTATTATGATTTCATTATTTCTCAATTCGTAGATTTAGATCATTTGGTTATTGTTAAAGCAAGGCTGTTAGTTGGAATGATTTAATTGCCCTTAGTAGACAATCATGTTGTTCGTGGTCTTTTACTGATGTTAGGATTTAGTGGTTGCGATTCTTGTCAGAAAATGCTGTCTAGTGATTATGTCATCAATTGCTGAAAAATAAAAAGCGTCCTAATTGAAAGGTGTTTGTGGAATCTGTTAAAAGTTAGCTTCATAATGTCTTCCCGTGCCTAAATATGCGCTCCAGCTTGAATAATCACCCCTCCCCTAGAACTAAAATGGGGCAGTTCTTTCATCAAGAAGTATTTAGAAGGGGCGCTTATTTGAAATTAGTGACAAATAATATACATATTAGGGGCAGTTTTTTATATACAATTAAAAGCCAAATATATTCATTTTCTAAAACAAGTATTTCAGCAATTTTCATATCATCGAGTGTGCAAACATTTATTCTAAAGATCTGAGAAGATCTAATAAGCGCCTCTGGTTAGATAGGCATCCCTGTAATATAAGCACCCCCATGCATTTCCTGAGTTTTTTAACAACAACTTTGCCATTTACAGTAATGATGTTAATAAAATGTCTTTGACTGTTTGAAAATATTCTCAAGAATTAAAAGAAAATAATATGAGATGGTCTAATGATATTATGATGGACCCTATGGTGGATACTATTTGACCCGTTTAAAGATTTGTTTTTTGTTTCAATAATGTTAGCATTTAAGTTTTACATACTGACTTTAAAACAGTAATCTCTTTGAAGAAAACAGATATTGATTGATGGACTCTATGCCACCTGGTAGAGGGTGGGGTGGTGTAAATTCTGCCTCCCCCACTCCTGAGTTTGTTTATTATAACTCTGGAATTAAAAAAGTTTTTCTATGAAGTTTTGTGACCTTACACAAAATTGATCATTTGGAAACATTTTCATGAAAATTTATTGGGTGACCACGCCCTTTTTTTGTCATGGCAACCCAAAAATAAAGGTCTGGTAGGTCATATTTGGGGGTCATTTCGGGGCAAAACTTGATATTAGGGCCTTAATATCTTTCAACTCATAACGACACGAAAGTTCTTTATTTCAATAGCAAAATGGTGAAAACCCAATTTATAAAGCCTTTGGTTAAGGTTTAGCGGGTACTCAAAGTTTTACCTCCAAAGCTTCAATTTTTGATGACCTGGCTGTGAAAAAATGATGACGTCATCTAATTTTGCATAAGTTCATAAGTGATTCTGAAAGCAAAATAAAGCCTGGGTTGAATAGGCATAAGGGTTATTTACTAAATACTTATTAAAAATATCAATACAACTCACCAAGAATAGCCAAATCTCCGAAAATGTATATGAGATAACTAGTGTATCTATTACCAAATTCGAAAACAATGTTTCAATGATTGTACTGTGACTACTTTATCCATGCAGACTACTAAAGTTATTTATATTTCATAGAATGTTTTGAAACCCCTTTGTTTTCAACTTTTCCAGTTCTGAGCGCACCAACATTCAGTTTGTCAAATAGTATAACCAAACCAAAGCCGCATACAATTATACAAGTAATAAAGTAAAAAAGATTTAACTTTTGAAGAAACCTTTTCTCAAAAGATATAGTTATTATAAGAAAAAAAAATAAAAAAAGTAGAAAGAACATTCTCTAGCCTTCCCTATCATATTAAGTATAAACCCTATTTACAACCAATTGTAAACATGTTGTGGGTCTGAAGATGTATTCTGTTACTAATTCCAATCAAATAAACCAAGTTTATTCTAATGAAAAGAAGAAAAGAAAAATTTAGGAAAACTTTTATGAGAGGAAGGAAAATGAAAGGGTAGCAAGGTTTGCATTTTTCTGATCCCGAAAAATGATGTAAAAAGTATAAGTGCAAATATTCAGAATTTTTGACAAGCAGAAAAAGTTTGGCAAAAGAAAATTATTTTCATGGTAAACCAACATATGCGACCGTTCAAGTCAGTTATTAGTTAAGAATTCCGCAGCATATGTGAATTCAACAGAAACATGTATATGGTACAATTTGTGTGCTCCTGTTTTAGTGTTTTAAAAAGCTAACTAAGCATGAACTAATATTGAGGAGACAAGCCATCCTTTTATATCTCATTCAAAAACTTTTTAAACCATTTAAACTCATTCAAAAACTTTTTAAACTTTTTAAACCGGGTCGCCGTGGTGTAATGGTTAGCACTATTAGTTCTCACCAATGCGCTCGCGGTTCGATTCCCCGTCTGCGCATGA
>JANSTP010278146.1:0-19025 GCA_025330745.1 Cladonema radiatum | reverse complement strand
TTTTTCCAGCATGCTTTGCCATTTTTATTCACCACTAAATATTGATGAGACTTCCCATTGAAACAAAAATCAATAACATCATTAAGAACACTAATTAATTTGTTATGAGGCAACTTAGTGTATAATGTTGAGAAGTCGAAAGGACTTTTTTCTCACTGGGTTTCTATTAACTTTAAAGGTATTAACCCTTACAGGGCCAGCCATTTTCAAAGTTGTGAATTAGGCAGAGGAAAAATTTTATGGACCAAACTTGTATCTGAGGAACTAAAGCCTCCCTGCGGCTGATTTTGGTCTCATTGGAAAGAGCATTCAATTTCATTCAAGTGAGGCCTAAAGCGGTAGCCTGGGGCACTTTACTATGGCTGACAAGGAGCTACACCCCTTGCCACCCTTGTTCCCAGACTGGTAAGTGATTTGTCCTCTAAGGGTTAAGATAACAATTATTGGCAGAGAGAATCCTACAAAGATCATGTTGTTGGGATACAAACAGAAAACTTTTAGGTTGAATTTTTTGGCTTTCATGACAATTTACCGGGGTTAATTGGTTCTACTGTATTTCCATTAAGGTTTGAACCTTTTTTTCATGTAAGCATGGAAGGAACTGATTGGAAACCCGCTAAAGTAAAATCACTCTGAGTTGTTTTTTGATCAAAGAGTGCATTTTCATGGGTTACTTTGTGAATAAGGGCAACAGATAGATTTACTTAACTCACAACTCTCAAGAAAACCATCTTACATAACATTTAACTAAAATACACTGAAATTATGAGCTCTTATTAAAGTTTAAGTCTTCAATCAGAAAGATGTAAGCTAGAGAAAACAACCCTTTTCATAATAAATTCAAACTGGTTGCAAAAACCTATCATTGATAATTATATTAACAGCTGTTTTGATGCTATTTTCCTTACATAAAATGCGTCCTAGAATGTATGTAACCAATTTAATAGCAACCTATGTAATTGTAACCTATAAAAAAGTACTTTAAACCTAACAAATACAGAGAATATGAGAATGACATTTCAAATTTCAACACATCTATGCATTTTAGGGTATTAAAACAAGCAAATCTAAACATCACCTGACTCCAATCATAATTGGTATGTCGTGATGTAACCCATAAAATGTCACTCTATAGCTTCAGAATGTGAGAAAAACACATATGAAGACTTGCTAACAACAGGCTTTTATCCAGCCAATTTAGTCACAAACCGATTGTGAATAAAGATTGAGTTTTTTGCAGTACATTTGTGATAGCCATTCTGAAAAAAATACTGAATTCTACAATACAAGCTGATTTGTGGTCAAATATTATTCCGAAGTTGTTTGTTTGCACTCTAAATCATCTAAATTTGAATATCGGAGAAGATTTTTATTTCAATTGAAAGATTGAGTTGATTGAGTTTCTCACATTGAATATCAGTTTGTGGAATTGGCTGGATAAAACACTGACAAAAAGTGGGTAAGTTTTCCCATTTTTTCAAGCTAGATACATGCTAATACATTGTTTTTTAGGATGTAATCCACTTCTTGGCAACTTAAACTTCAGTAAAAACCAGAATTTTGCACTTTAAATCAAAGTTAAATGTATTTTGACATTTTGTCTGAATTTAATCCATTATTAAAATTCCCATATTACGCAGTAAATCATAAAGATTGTAACCCAGATAGCATGTAACCCGGAATTTTACCCTTAAGTCATAAAAACCAATATGGTAAACCATTGATCGAGGTTTTTTTTAAAATGAGAGAAAAAATATTGCAAAAAATTTTCAGCATCTTTGCTCAGTGTGTAATCCTTATTGGACCACTTTTATAAGGTTTTTTTATAAGTAGTCCATTACTTCACAACTCATACTTCAATTTTTGAACATGGTCTTTTGTTTAAAGGAAAAACTGTTGTTTTTGAGCTATCATAAATTATTTCTACTTAATAGTTGATTGTTTACATAATTATTTCCAAAAAGATCTGAAATTCAACACTAACAAAGGGTGGTTCTTCTTCTTTAAAAATTACTGACATAATTTAATAGTTTCATCGAGAAGTTAACAGGTTTTTTGTCATTCACAACTTGATTCTTTTTTGAGAGTGAAGTGAAAAACCCAATCATGGCAGTGCCCACTTTAAAGCATATTATGAATTGTAAGAGGATTTTCTTTCCCAATTAGGATTACTTTAGCTTGATCATCTCTAACTATTCTAGATAATAAATATGAAATACTACAGAAGCAAATGAAAATAATTTTGGATCAGTGCTGAGACACTGACAAAAGCTTTAAATAGTACCTTACGATTGTTCTACTGCTTCAGGTATTTTGATTTTATTTTTAAATGTTTTATTCCTATGTTTATAAATTAGAATGGAATTATTGAAAGTTTCTTGGTTTCTTTACAGTGGATTATCTTCAAGGTTTCCCCAAATTCCATAAATAAGGCACAATTTTTGTTTCAAAAATTATGATCTATAAAAAGCGTAGTTCCTAAGGACCTTAATTATTGAAGTAAAATTTTTTCATGTTAATTAAACTATCTTTTAAAAGTTGTAACTAAAACAAGAAGTAAGCATGTCGTAAACAGCCTCTGCTTTTTATTCTAAGGTGACAATTTTGATGTAATGATTTATAATTCTTTTATTTCATTTTTTTACTCCAGAAATGTCAGATAATCTTGCAAAAGGAGCAAACAGACATGATGAAATGAACTGTACGTTTCTTATGGAGCTGTTATAAAATACTAATTTTATGAGAATATTAGGTTATTCAAAGTGAATCTTTCATATTCTTTTAGTTTAATAATATAAGCGTTGTTTGCGTATAAATGTTTAATATACATCGCTATCTTTTGGCTAATCTTTTTTAACACAAAACTGATAAATAACAAACGACACAAGTACAGAAGAAAACCTTTGACTGATTTTTGGAGGCGATTAAGTTGCAAGAGGTTTTATTTTTTTTTAAGTTTTCAAAAAGAACCCAAACAATTTCCCACCCATCCTATCCCCCACTACCAACACTGTCCCAAACATCCCACATATTGCCCCTATTATTCTGTATTCTACCTTACGTATTATCATTAATTTTCCTATTTTCTCATTTCAATTTACTGTCATGCGGAATAATGTTGTTGAAAGTTTGAGAAGGATGCCCAGTCTTCAAAAAGGCAGTTACATTGAGGATGTCAACAATTAAGTAGTTCCAAGTAAATAAACAAATGGTTTAGGATAGAGAGAACTACAAATATAAAGATGCGCTTTCGCCTCTCTCTGGAGCCATACTCATGTCAGGATAACTTTACTACAAGTATACGTTTTATTAAAACTATAGTACATCTGAGTTATAAACCCTAGAGAACAGAAAATAATGTTGATGTCACAGTTTTATTAAGGATAGGCTTGTAGCGTTCAATGAGGAGACTCTCTTTGATATCCATTTAAAAGTTTACAGTCTCCCTGGAGATAATTTTAAAATCATCATAACTGGAGGGATGATCAGTTGACGAGAATGAGACGAAACTGCAGTTGGGCGTTGTTGCTTCACTCTTCTACCAGTCAATGCAGAAATACTATGGTGTTCAGCAGCCCTGACTTTGAAATGGCCAATAGTTTTGCCAAAATAAGTAGCGTTGCAGCTACTACACGTGTATTGGTAAACCAAGCTGGAACGCAGCATCCTATCAATATTATCTCTGAAACATAAAAGAGATGTGATTGTCACCGTTGTACGGAAAACAGCTTCAAATTTGCACATGGTAATGATTTTTTGAAGAGTTTTTTGAGTTTGGTGCGAGTTTGTAACGAATGAGTTCCAAGAAAAGGTAAAACGATCAACAGGTCTTTTTTAGCAACCATATGCATAGGAGGAGGTAACTCTCTAAATTTCTTATTTAAGAAATATTTGATGCATTTATCAACAAAGCCACAAGGGCAGCCATTTTTTTAAAGAATGTGTTTGAGCTTTTCAACCTCGTTATGAAAAAGTAAAAGGTCTGAAACAATTGAAAAACAACAGAACAGGAGGGTAAGGATGAGTCCAACCTTGTATCCCTTGTAAACAAAGCTTGCACAATTAGTGTACACGCCACTAAATGTTTTCTTCTTAAAAACGGATGTTGTAAAACTGTCATTGGAACATTGGAACATCTAGAAAGGCTGATGACGAATCGTTTTCTTTTTTGCTAGTAAATTTGATGTTACAGTGTTGTTGATTCTCATATACGCTTTGAATTTTTCAACATCAGCTTCCGATTAAAAAGAAAAAAATATGTCGTTGATATACCTTTTGTAAACAATAGGTTTAAACGATATGGGACAATTTTGTAACCACCTTTCCTCATGGTGATATAGAAATATATTTGCTAAAACTGACAGTCAAACTGACTTTAAGACAGCCACTTGTCATATGTGGCCACTAATCAATTTTTTTCAGGTCCCAAGTTAGTAAAAACCAGTATATGACAGCCAGAAATCCATAGAAAATTCATCAATATTGATAAAACAGGCTTTTTTCTATAAGCTTGTTACAAAATATCAAAAAATCAAAACATCAAAAACTTAATCTAAGCTTTTTGGCTATTCAATATAAGCTTTAGTCTAAGAAACAATAGGATTTACGAATCCAGGAAGAATACCAGAAACTTTCATATAATAAACTTTATTGACAACCAGTTAATGAAATAGCAAACAGAACACACTAGCCGACTCAAAATGAAAAACATTAATTTCAAAAATATTAAATCAAAAATCAAAATCAAACTAAAATCAAAAGTATATAAATAATTAAAAAATAGACAAGGAAGTACAGCTCAGCATGAGTTTTCAATTTAAATTTATATTGTAATTATTGATTCAACAATGTTTTAAATTTTCATTGAAAGATACAATATAAGTAAGTTGAAAATGAAAATGAAGTCACATAAGTTTATAGTAAAAGACATTGCAAGAACATTTCATTATAATTTTAAGTCAAATCTTTTCTTCTATGTTTAATCAGTTTGGTTTTCTTGATTTCAAGTTTTAGTTTTATGCTTATCAAAATAAAAAATTTGCAAAGATTTGATTGTCATAAGTGTTTTAGACACATGTTTCTATAAAAAGAATAAAAATGGGAAAAGAATCAGAAATACTATAGCTGACTTCTAAGACAGTTTCTAGAGTACAAGGAAATCAGGCAGCTTTGGTTGTTTATCGGAATATTACAACCTGATCGACTACAAAACAGTGAAATTTCTCAAATGTTTTTTATAAATGAAAAAACTTGTCCACTTTTCATTTGGTTTCTGTTGCAGTTGGAGTGGTAAGTGCAAAGCAGGTTCCTTTTGAAGCAGCATGGACTGGTTATGGTTAATCGTATATTTTTAAATAAATTTCACCTGATATATGCAGGGGAGTTTCTGCTAACCTGAAAGTTGCTCAAAAGAAATTAATCAGATGATGTTTTCCTATTCAATTTTATTGGTTTTAAATAGGGGTTCTCTATCACATTAAATAATTATTTCTGTTGTGTATTGTGCCCCAATTGATGTCTAGAGAGGAAATCTAAGTCAATATTGCAAGTCCGTATGCCATATCTTGCAAAATATTTTCTTGACTTTAAAATATTTTTTCAGAAGTTTGTGTGATGGCTGGAGCAAATGGAGTGAGCGGAGCACGTGGCTTTAACTTAGCTGAAGGATTTTGTCCTGTTTAAGGATCAAGTAGTTGTTGGAATCTTATTGAAATAGTAAATAAATGAGGTTTTCTATGTAAAAAGCTACAACATACATTTTTATAGATCAAAGTTAATTATTTCAAAAAGGATTTTGTTCAATGTTTGTGGTTGCCTTTGGTGAAAAAAAATGCTCATCAGTCTGAGGATTTTTTCTGTATTTCAATAAAGACAATAGATTGCTGGATAAATAATTTATTGCATAGTTTAGAGCTATGAAAATTTTTTAGAAAATCAGTGATAGTTATTTTTTTGTACAACCTGGTGAAACATTCTGGTAAAGAAAGGTAACTTTCTGGTAACCCTCTTACTAGGGGCTGTAGGGGCTCTGTAACACTAGAGGGGGGGCAGATTCTGCCTCCACCAGAGATCTCGGAAACTACTAATTGTCAGGCGATAAAACTTGGTACATTATTAGACTAACTTATTTTGAACACATTGGTACCATTTTTACTTGATGACGTCATCATTTTTTGCTGACATATTGACAAAAATCGGGAAATTTGATGTGAAACTGAAAATAGCCATAAAAATTGAACCAGAAGAGCTTTTTTAATGCGGTTTCCTTTATTTTTCTATTAAAGTAATGTACTTTGTCGCTAATTGGAGTTAAAAAAGTTTTGGGCCCAAAATTTGAACGCTGACCAAAAATGACTCCAAAAAATTGTCTACCAGGCCACCAAGTGGGTGTCGCCATGACGTCAATGGGCATTGTCACAAAAAAAATTTTAGATCAAAATGTACCCCAATAAATTTTGTTTAAAGTCACAAAGTATCATGGCAAAAGTATTTTTCGTTTCTGAGTTATTTTAAAAAAACTTTTGGTGGGGGTGGACATTTTTTACATTTTCTAATATTTTCAAGCATCGACTTGTATTAGCAAGTTGAAAAAGAGTTGCAATATTTTGTTGGTGATATCACGAAAGTAATATGACAAAAAGTATGTTAAAATCTTTGTCTGCTTTTTGGTTATTTTCTCTTATTTGTCTACTTCTCTGGTTCTTTTTGGTTATTAACTATCATAGACATAGGGTGTTCAAGATCCACAGCCCCTGGCCCTCGCCCCGGCTCTGGCCCTTACAGCCCTCCGGCCCAAGTTTTTTTTAAAATACCAAAATTTCATTTTATTATGCCTTTTTTTATCTAAGAAGCAATGTTTTGTTATTTTTGTCTGAATACTGAATAAAAATATAGTAAATATGAGATTTTATACGCAAATTTATTGTCAAGACGTTCTCTAAAGCAATAACTTTCAGAAACAAAACATTTCGAAATCAAAATGTAATTTTAATCTCTGCGATGGAGTGCAGCTATTTTCATAACTGCTTATCAGGTGACTTTCATTTTATGTTAATGTTGTAAAAATAGTTATTACAATTGTTATACCAGTTCTGTAAAATATAAAGAAACAAAACGAAATCCTTCAACTCGTCAACAGATTTATTCTTTTCTGCTAACTTTTCATAATTGCATCTTTAAGGTTATAGTCTAACCCCGCCCCACAAAGGAAGAGATGGGATACCAAAAATTGAAGAAGTCCTGGAGCCAAGTATGTGTTAAAATATTTTAAGGGCAGAAACTTTTGCGGGCATTAACTTTAGCATTTTCCGTGTTTTTATTATCATTTGTGCAAAAATTTCTGACTTCGGAATTGCTGAATCATCAAGACATGAGACTATTTTTACGTTTAATCATCAATATTTTTAGAACGCGAAAGTTTTCCCACCATAAAGAATCATAAACGTGGGCAATTCAAATATTGCTTTCAGTCTACTTTGATCTTGTATTAAATAACTTGCGATTCTTGTAAAAAGTGGAAAGTGGTTTATTTTATACATTTTTGAATACACTAAAGACCTTAGATGCGCTTTAACCCTATTTATGCCGGGCGTTTCGAGGATCAAATAAACCGGGGGAAGGTGGATTCCGCCCCCCCCCTCCAGCTAACTCCGAAAATAGTAATGATATGGTAAAAAAACTTGGTACATATTTAAAACAACATGTGATGAACAAAGTGATGATGTCATCGTATTTCCAACGGATGGTAGTGCGAAACTGGTCAAAATAGGCCTATAAACTTTGAACGCCTGGTACTCTGGATCTACAATAGCTTTTTTCATGCTGTTTTCACCAAACACCTTTAAATCCTAAGGGCTTTCACATGTCCTCCAGCTTTCCGGTTAATCATCCGGGAAATCCGGTTTTTTTTCAGAATTGGGCCAAAAATTGGCTTTACCGAGGCTCAAAAGTTACCAAAATAATGCCAGATAAATTTTACTAGTTTCTGAGTTGTTAACGAAAAAAGAGGGTTGTTGCAGAATCCGCTCCCTCCCGGAATAAATAGGGTTAATGAATAGATCTTTTCTAGTATTTTGCCCATTCGTGAAAATTTTTTCACGTGAATACAAACCTCATCTTGAATTCGCCAAAGTTTTTCCCGCAAAAATGTTCCAAATGTTGTCAAACGCGGAGGTTTTTGTCAAATATTTTGCGGTGTTTTTGACATACGAAAGAAAATGCATGCAAAACTTTCCGCCCTTAAAGTACTTATTTCTGCACATTTCAGCTAATTTTATCGAGTTTTATTGGCCATAAGGAGTCATACATATATGGGTAGCTTCTTGCTCGTTTCACCCCTTGGAGTCCCAATTTTAGGGCCAAAAAAAAAATAGTATTAAAACCAAGGAGTATTTGAATGCAGCTTCTTGTTGTTAATTCTTAATTGTCTTAATGATTGAAACATGTTAGGCGCATTTATACAATCATGGACTTATTTATCCCCATTAATAAGTCCATTATCCAATAAACCTACTTGGGTAAACTTCTATGCCAGGGCATCTTTCCTTAAGCAGCAGTATTATTTTTCATTTCAACATTTTAAGCATCTCTTAGGAAAGTGCCGATCCCGAGACATAGCCACTGAGGAGTAATTTTAGCCCATTGGTTATAGCTAAGCAAAAATACATGAAGACAAGGCAAGTTTTTATTCAAGATATCTGAAAATCATGTCTCGGCAAATAAATGACCCGTCCAAATTAAGATTTTAGTCGGCTAACTTGGGTATTAGTCTGATACATCTGCTTGCTGTTTACTTAAAGAAAAAAATGAATAAAATAAAATAAAACGAAAGGTTTCCACGAAAACAATTTTATCAATAAAACAAGGATATAAAGTCTGAAAAAGAATTGAATAATCTAAAAAATAAAGAAAAAATAACTTTTTAATGTCAAAACTACCTTGCCGATAACTACGATCGGGGTTGATGAGGGGTCTCAAGTTAAACAAAATCAACAACTTTCGATCTAATGATGAACGTAATGAAGGTCTGAAAATGTCTAAAATAATCCACAACACAATATTTAGTTTCTATGCAACACAAAATTTTTAAGTGAAAGTCTATTGAAGATTCATAGCAAACTGATGGAGTGATAAATTCCTAGCGAGTGAACTATCGAGTAGTGAGTATATCATCTAAGTAGGGGATAGCAGCTGAATATAGTTGGAGATGGTCAACCATGAAATTTTCAACCTTTTGTTGGACACACCCAAAGCTGGTGGAGCTGCTCCTTCCGTCATGAATATTGAAATAAACATTGCTTGGTCTCGGCGAGGTCGTAAGGAGACCCGATTCAGGGTAATACTGACGATTCAATTTAGTGACGACAACAAGATTATATGGTGATTTAAACAGAATGCCATTGGATTTCACAGGCTGTTGGCAGCCATTACATGAAGATACTTTTGCATGGCAAAGTTCTGTTATTGTTAACACGAACTGGTTACACCCAATGGTATTGAGTTGACCATTGAATAATGACAGGTTTCCGTGGAACGAAAATACGCTTGATGGAATGGATGTAGTATTTTGTGTTGGCATTTGAAACAATCGAGTTGGTGTAAAAGATTGCACGGGCTGAACGTAACCTGCAGGATTGAATGGTGGTGGGTCAAAGGGGAGTTCCTTTTCTGAATACTTCACCGGAGACACGACGGGTGCTTCTTGCCCACTGTCTTTTTATTAATGTTTTGAGATGCAGCCTGTTTATAATTTTCCGAAGTATTTGAAAGATTCTTGACAAACGATTCAATGTTGTTGGCCTTTACAGCTACTGCAATACTGTGACCACAAAATCCCTTCTGCTGATAACGCAAACACCTATCATCACAAGCGATTTTACCATCTTCTAATACCGATTGAAGAGCTGACAATACTTGCAGGCACAATTGGTTTTGCGTTTGTTATTAAAAATGATAGTAAATCACGATCAAAACGAAACGCGGCTTCTTTACTGTCATGTTGAACAGATAATTTCTTGATGACTTGTCGCTCGTCATAAGAATTATCATTAACTCCTTCGAAATTCTCACGAACTCTTTTGATTGCTCTTGGACCTCTTTTGTAAGAAAAAACTCTTCCATATTCCAACTCATCGACGCAAACATTCAATAAGCGCTTTTTCATTGATGCCTTGTCTGTTTCTGTCAAGATCGCATACTCCAAACTAAAATCTATCTTGAAGCCATCATATTTCGAACGAACTTCATACGGGCCTCCTTCTATATTTAAGAAGGCTTTCAAGATGTCGCTTTCTTGGCATTTTACCAACTCTTCGAAGCCTTTAACAAATTCCAGTATGTTCACACAGTCTCTAAAGTCAGTTAATCGAGAGATTGAATGATTCTAAGATTGAGTTATTGAAAGGATTATCTAAATCTTACATTTTCTTATGGGGGCAGCAGTTGATCATGTTTGTCCAGTTCAAAAAATCTCAAATTTTTTAGCAAAATTTAAGGCTAAATTTAAGTCTTAACTTAAGGCTAGTTAATCAGGCACAGGTTATATCTAAGTTTTGATCAACTGATTACTGTAGGCTCATGGGACCGTTCTCCAACTCGGATTGATCTTTTTTTTTCTATGTAATTGGGCTTTCATGCGAAACTTCAGAGTTGTTTATAGTTCAAAATACTGTAATGCTTCTAATAAACGCCTCCCTCGAATAAACGCCTTCTCTAAGAAAACTTTTGCAATAAATGTCCAGTTGAACAAACATCCTTTCATCTAAGCGGGGAGTTTATTTGAAAAACAAAAACTGAGAGCGGTATTTATCTGAAAAACGAAATCCAATGGGGTATTTATATGAACACTATCCATATTGTTCTCTTTATTGGCTTGTGTGTTATGATGTTGGGGAAGAGAGAGATGTTAGAAAAAGAGAAATCTAAAATAAAAAAGTTCAATAAATGCTCCCTTAAAAGTCAAAAAAGAAATAATACATTTGCTTAGTGGTTTCTTAGCAAAAATACAGACTGCGCATGATTGATGATGTACAACTACAATAAGCAAAAAAACTTGAATAAGCAGTAATTTATTAAACAAAAATCCAGAATGGACTTGGGATAACGTCGTGTTGATTATTTTTAAAATTTTTGGAAAGCAATGTGGAGCAGTTGCTTAATAAGAAAGTTTAACTTTTTTTCAAAATCATGCAGTGTTTGTGTTGCTATTAAACCGTCATTTGGGTCAAAAATTTGACATAAGATCTTGTTCCTCTCTTTTAGATTCATTTTGATTTCTGACAATTTGTGTTTGATATTTTCTTCTGCATGGCGCTTACATAAAAGAAGAACTGCACCTTTAAAAGCGTCACAAGCGCAGTTTACCAAAGCTTTCTCACCGTCATAACCGACAACTTTTAAGTGGTATTGGAGACCTGGGCAAACTCCAACTATGGCATCAAAGAATATTTTTATCGTACTTTTGTCTTTCCTGTGGCAAATCATAACCGGCCTGAGGAGTGTCAGGCATTTAGCCGATCGAGTGGCATTTAAAGTTGTGTTTTGATACGTTGTGACTAGTAAATAAAACTCCCCCAAATCAGATGTAATATCTAGACAAAAAGGAGAGCGATATTCAGGGTCATTTGCACAGCAAAAATTTGATAAATTTTTTATCATTCTTTCATTAAACAGATGATGGTGAAACCACTGTGTGCATGCTGGATCCTTTTTATTATGCTCTCTCCGTGCTGTTCCGTACATTTTTTTTCGATAATCATCTTAAGAGGATCCTGGACTTTCTTCTTTTCTTTTAATTTTGACAATAAATAATTCGCTTGATTTCTAGAGGGCAATTGACTTTTGTTGCCCGCTAGGTCAACTCCTTCAGACAATTGCTCAACATCATGCTAAGCTCTTTGAGGGCCTTTTCCTGCTTCCGGGTTACTTTTGAGTTTCTCGGTAACACTTGGATATACACGCGATTTTTTGACAGGCAGATAATTAATCATAGAACTTTCGAAAGTGTAGGAAAGAATAACTAAACTTTGAGCGTTTGCGAAAGGATTGGCCCTGTGTGTACACTCTACACCTTTCTTATAGATGGCAAATATATATTTCTTTAGTTCGGGATATTCTTTACACTTGTAAAAACGTTTAACTGCTCCGAATTTTGATTTGTCTTCTTGTTTTTTCAGGGTAGAGTTTTCATCGTCAAATGAAGCAACATAAGTTTTTGTTAAATTCCAGTTCCAAGCATCGATCGTCAAGTCTTTGCACAATTTCAGTTTGGATATGTCAATAATCATTACACATGTGTCTTTCAAGTGCCATGGAATGCTTGCATTGGTTGGTAATGTGCTAGCTCTTTCATGTTGTAATATATGGTAAAGAGAAAGAGGATCATCGCTTTCTATCACTATTGATTTGTAAACTCGATTGTTGTGAGAAGATCGTATATCCTTTGTCTTCCATTCGAATTCTTCATCGGACGAGCTGCAAAATATTATCAAGAAAGAAAATGTTCGGGTTGGTAACATGACTCGACAAAAAAGGGGGCTGCCCTAGTTAACGTAGTGCTTATCTTTTTCCGAACCCTCAAAAACTTTTGGGTCTAAACAACTCAATAATCAATTTGACCATCTATAATGGGAGATGAATGATTGTGTACAATTACTAGATGGATCAAAACGGATAATAAATGGGTAAAAGTGGGTATAAATAATTTTAAATAAATAATTTTAAAAATATTGATGGCCATCAGTTGCAATATGAGCTTACAAAAGCACTAAACTAATCTCAAAAAACGTTCTTTTAACCTTATTTTTGATTGAGTATTTGTGAATGTGATCAATCATTCTTAATTTTCTTTGGTTTCCAAATGAGGTCATTGTGGGCAACGAACTCTGTACAAAATTCATCTGGGGAAATTTTTAAGTAAAACAGTTGGGCGACCACTCCCTTGTTATGATTCAAAGTCCAAATGAGGGTCCCGTAGGTCTTTTTGGGGTCACTGCACTAAAAGTTCAGTTTTTGTTGCCATTCAAAGTTTCGATGGTGACCACGAAAAATTTTTAATGACGCCAGAGATTCAACTCAGTACCAAGGTCTTCAGAATAGATTTGTCTCTCATTGTGTAAAGTTTCATCACTTTATCATGAGCGGTTCTCAGGAATACCCAACCTTCCTTCTTCTAAGCCCAAAAAAGTTCGAGTCTAGTGGGTTAACGAAATATTCTTGTAAAAAAATATTCTATTGTTGTTATAACAAATGGGCTTAATAATGACTTCGATCTGTCACAACTTCAGAAACTTTCAGGACTAGGAAAACATTGCAAACTTTGTGGAAGAATTTTGTCATTTACATAAATAGATTGACATTGTAGACAGTGAATAAATAATGCTACTATATTTTAATTTAGATCCTTCCAACCCTTTTCACTAAAGCAAATAATCAATGTGATCAACTTGTTACTACTACCTCGCTATCACTAATTTTTTCTTCAGAAACAAAATCGTTAAGAAACATTTGGCACTTTATTTCAGAAATTTATTTTTGGCACTTTATTAGTGCTGGGTTTCTTATACAGTTCTCTCTCTAATTAGCAGACAGCATTGGTGCAAAAATATCTGTCCGCTAATTAGAGGTGTCCGCTTTTTAGAGAGTTATTTATTTTGGACTAATATTCATTGTTGAGTCAAAAACCTGATATCTTTTGAAGTGCCGTTAAATACCGTTTTATGGGGCCTTGAAAAGCCTTAAATTGGGTGCTGATAAAAATAGAGAAAGCAGAGGACGAACTGAACGATCGTGTCGATAAATGTTTAAAGTGATAAAATAAGGAAAAGATGTCTGTAAATGAGAATTCTTTACCCTTATCAATGAAATTATCAAAGTGTTTGAAAAGTTTTCTCGTAGTGTACGCTAATTAAAAAGAAAAAATTGCCAGAAACGCCATTTGGTGAAAAAAATATGTCCGCTAATTGGAGTGTCCGCTAATTGCTTGCCCACTTTTTAGAAAGTTTTTTATGAGAGTTTGACTAGGATTCTTACAGTGTAATAAAATTTGTCCGTTAATTGGAGGTGTCCGCTTTTTATAGTGTTCGTTAATTAGAGGGAGAACTGTAGTTTCCGATCATTTCCAGTTCTTTGTTATTTGTTTGCAATTGCATATTTATTCCACCAAAATTCATTGAAACATTTTTCAATGAACAGATCCCAAAATTTTAGAAACTGAACAACGAAATGAAGTGATTAGGCATTTAATTCGAATTTTGACCAAACATGACCCCAAAACAATTCTACCAAGCTGAGAATGTATCAAGCTAGAATATATCTTGTTTACTTAAAGCTATCAACAAAATATTTACAAAACGTTAACAAAATTTTCTTCATTTGAGTTTTCGTCGAGGATATGAAAAGATGCGTTTGAATCTTCAATGTTCCATTGTTCTTACCTGTGGGATCTTGGAAATATGTTTGGTAATTTTTTCCAATAAACGCCCCTCTTTGGGGAGGGAGTGTTAATTAGAGGGGACTTTTATTTATTTTTTCGAGTTTAAGTGGGGACGTTAATTAGAGGGAGGCGTTAAAAATAAGAGGGCATTAATTGGAGGATTTACGGTAGCAACACTAGACTACCCCCACGATTTTTAACTCTGATATTTCCGAAAAATTCAAAATAACATTTGGCAAGGGAGGGGTCAACCAGGCCTCTAAAATGTCTAATTTGTTCTTAGTGGACAAAAGCAAAAAATGAGTCCCCCCGTTTTGGAAATTTCTTCATTTTCCTTTCTTTTCAGTCCATAACCTTAGTGACCATAACCTCAGCTCAATTTGCTCTTGGTTAGAGATGGCTTCTTTTGACCAACAATTTCCTACATAATTCTTAATTTTCCAATATTTTAATTGCAATGACTTTGCTTAGAAAGAATCATAACTGTTAAAAGCACGCTATCTCAAAAACTTTTCTAGTTTTTTATACTACCGTAAATGACAGAGTTAGTGCCCCATGCTGAATAACATGGTGAATGCTGAATGCCCCGGTATAACAATATTTTGTTCAATAGCACCCCTCCCTGAATAACTGCCCCCTCCAGAACTAAGAGGGGGCGGTTATTTTGTCATACAATAATTGAAAGGGGCGCATATATGGAAGTAGCAAAAATAATTTAAATATATTAAGGATAGTTATATTTTATGCAATGAAAAACCAAAATATTCATTCTCCAAGGCACGCCTCTCAGTTTTCATCGAATTATGTATACCCTATTCATTCTAAATATACTTATAAACACACATTGTCCTTGTGATGATAAGAAGTTTTTGTAAAGGCCCCTGATTAATTAACCACCCCTACCAAATAAGCGGCCCCGCTATAGCCTGAACTTTTAAATAAGCGCCCCAGGCACTAATTTCGTTGTTTACGGTATTCGCTAATTCAAGGCCGGATATTGGCTCGAAAATTGTTTTATGGTTATTCTCAACCGTAGCCATGTTTATTGTTAGTCTGAATCGTCAATCAACCAGTCAACGGCGATTTATTGCCATAGGTAAATCTAGAGTGCTGAATATTCAAGAAAAATGAAGCCTAGTCCTTTGTACGGCAAACTATGGTCAGATATGGTCACTATGGTATGAAAAATTTGAAAATATTAAATTTCCAGATTTTTTGTGAAATATTGATGTCGTTTTCAATGTGTTTGGAAACAACAAAACTAGTACTTAAAGATCACCTGTGGCCAGTTAGAAGTGTTGCTATTTATGGTAAAACTTTATTGTTTAAATGGTTTTTACTGTGTAAGCTAGAAAAAAAGGCTTCAGTTTTTCCATTGCAGAGAAATGGTAGCCATTTTAGATATTCATACTAACTCTATGTTTATTACTATCAAACAAAAGTTAAACAGAGAGCAATGCAATGGTCTATCACAGTCCCTAATATAATTTCACATAACCATAGATATTACTAGCGAACAGCCGTACACTGTATTTAATATGTGACAGACTTTTTTCTTCTTATTTTTCATATTTTTCGCTCAAAATCTAGTCGCAAGTTTTTAAAGGCAGCAAGACCGGATATGCTGATCTAGATATATGGGTAACCAGTGATGTTTATAATCTCCGTACTAGATTAATGACTTCTGTAGAAAATTGCAGCTAAAAATTGTAGTTTATGAAAAGTGGAAAGTTTATGAAGAGTGAGACTTTCAACTATGATTTTGAAGGTATATATACAAAGTTCTCCTAAATGTATGATAGGAAAACAAGATAAAAATATGTTTTTCTAAAGTAGTTTTTTGCCTCACTCTGCGCGCACGGACTTCAGAGATATGTAATATGTATAACGTAACTCTATGGTAACCCATCTCGTAACCAGGCAAAATGCTATGGGTCTGGTCTAGTATTCTATATAAGTCTATGAAAAAATCGAGGAACAGACAAAGAGCTCAAATATCATAGGATAGAAAAACTACATCAATAATAAGAAATTCTAGAGTAATTGAGGTCTAAAAAATCTCATTTAAATAGGGTCTAAAAAATCAGTACAGCAATTTTTTGGAAATATTATTTCTGGATATACGAAGCAAATTCCAAACACAGCTGTATTTAAAAAAACTCACTTAAGGTACCTTGATGAGCTGACTCCTTCCTCTGTGAGCGAATCTTTGTTTGTCTCTGATCCTCTACTCTTATCAATGCTAGTTCGACTCTAGATAAAATAAAGTTTAGTAACTTAGCATAACTCAAGCAGTTTTTTAGTCACAATCATGCTACCACAAACAAAAACGCTCAAAATTTTACATACCTCATTATCGCTAGATGTCATATCAGATTTGTTATCAGTAGATAGATCCACAAGATCCATAAGAAAGTACAAAAATTGTGCGTTAAATCAAAAGAAGAAGGTATAGGAAGTATCACATTAATATTTATTAACTGCTAGTCTATCTCACAACAACACGTTTTCCTATTTGAAAATAAAATAAAAAGAAAAATCATATCATCATATTTAATTCTTTCTTTCAAAGTATTGTTTCAAAAACCCATCAGAAATCAAAAGATCAAATCTTTTTTTTTCTTCTTTTATGTCATTGCTTTTCATTCAATGCTCTCCCTTGTTATGCTCCTTCTAAAACATAGCTTCAAATTTCGCTAATGTGAAAGAAATACTCCTGACGAACAAAAGCAAATTTATGAGCGAATGTTTAAAAAAAAAGATATAATTTTTATGTAAAATGTTGTTTTATTGGTTTAACATACTGCTCAGAAAGAAGTAGTACAAATTTTATCTACAACTTGAGAAAAAGGCCATTATCTATGGGGGCCGGAGGGCTGTAAGGGCCGGGGGCCGTGGTTCTTGAACGCCGCATAGACATATTGTATAATTTTATCTTTGCTAAAGCAAGTAAGGAAGAAGTAATTTTCTGCTTCTAATCCATCGAACATATACTGTCTACAGGGCAGAATATTTAACAGTCTTATTCTTTCGCTCTACCTCTCCATGGAACAAACAATGCCCCTTTAGACTCCTAGCCTTACTTTGAGAAAGAGAAAAAGGGACATTACATAATTTATGCTTGCTTCATAATGTGGGGTCAATTTTGGATACATCTGAGTGAAAATTACAGTATTTGAGATTTCAAACTTCCCTAGTTGGCCCTTAAAGGACCGATTCAGGAATATGCCGGGAACGAAGGTGGCAAGGTGCATAGCCCCTTATCACCAATAGTAAACCACCCAAGGCAACATTGGCGCCTTATTTTAAGGAAATCTGACGCTTTTTCAAAGGAAACCAAAATCAATGTCTTGGGGGCTTTAGTTCTTGCGATAGAGCCAGTTTAATCTGTAGCTTTTTTTCAAGAAAAAAAACCATTTCTGAAAATGGCTAGTCCTGTAAGGGTTAATAAGATTTATATTTTATTCTTGATTTTAGTCATTACCAAGTGTTTAAAGTATACAAAAATGCTTCATCTACAATATATTTCTGTCTGGAAGATCCTGTTTATATGATTTCTGTTCTCTAATCTACTTTTACTATGAAGCTGCATTTGAAGTGAAGTTTATTAAATTTCTGCACAGTGAGAAGTTTCTTAAAATGAGCATGTATTTTCTTATTTTTCTTTCATGTTCCATTATGTTTCAAATAGAAAGCCAAGCATTGTACGGTAGAGAAGAGCGGGAATTTTTTATCTCCATTATGTCACAATGTGACAAGCGATACTTGAATGGGATGCAAGCAAAATTCGAGTAATCAAAATATTAGCCATGTTTGTTTGATAGAAGTGTTACTTTTGTGAAACATATTACTATATTTACCAAATTTCAAGACAATTGGTACTATTATGTACTAATTGGTACTAATTGGTACTATTCTGTTCAATATAATTAAAGTTTTCATTGTTAAAGAAAGAGGTTTAAAGAGTTCAAATCTGTTTACAGATCTGTTTCACAGACTATTTAGGAGACCTGAAAAATGTGCCATCTTTTATGCTGAATCCTGTCACACCAAGGGAGATGATGGACTACATATCCACTTTGAAGAATCATAAGGCTAGTGGACCTAATAGCATAGTAACATACATTTTAAAACTTACTAAAGATATCATCTGCTTTCCTCTCTCAGAAATTCTTAATCTTTCTTATGTCACAGGAGTTTTTCCAGAATCATTGAAAGAAGCTGAAGTGATACCCGTTTTTAAAAAAGGAGATAAGTTGTTTGTGTCAAATTACCGACCAATTTCTTTGCTTTCTAATATTGGGAAAATATTTGAAAAAATAACTCGTAATAGGCTTTACATGTTCTTAGAGCAAACAAAGTGCTTGTATAAACATCAATTTGGCTTCCGAAATAATAGGTCTACAAATCATGCGCTACTTATGCTTGTTAATGAAATACAATCGAGTCTTGATGATGGTGAATATGCATGTAGTGTATTTATTGACCTTCAAAAAGCTTTTGACACGGTCAACCATAAGATACTCTTAGAGAAATTAGAAAAATATGGTATTAGGGGAAACAGTCTGAATTGGTTTAGATCTTATTTGACAGG
>JANSTP010278035.1:0-19049 GCA_025330745.1 Cladonema radiatum | reverse complement strand
CTGTTCTAATGTATAAGTTAGTGTTGTATTCTAAATCTGACATATTAGTACTAATTACAACAATTTTGGTTCATGCACGTGTTGATATATTTAGTATTTGTTTCATCTTCATTAAATGAGTTTTATTTTGATTTCAATGAAAAGAGTATCCAATGCTGCCAATGCTGCCCTGATTACAGGTCCCATTTTGGTATTTTTGTCATGCGGAAGTGCAGAAACCAGGAAAACAATATTTTAGAAAAATGAAAATGCTGACTCCAGCGATTTTTTTAACGATCATATCTGCTGAAGCTGAATATTTCTCAAATACAGGTCTTTTGGTATCTTTTGTTCAGTTTTTTATTGTCTTTAGATCGATAGCTATTACTTTGAAGAATATTTAGAAAGAAACGTTCTTTGCTGAGCACAAAAAATGACGTCATCACTCACGTGACACAGGTGACCTCAAGAGATACTGTTACTAATCCTGACCTCCTGAAAATGTGCCACTACAGATTTTGAATAACCATAATGGTCTAATATTGCTTCAATCAAGAGACTGTAGGTTATGCTGTTTGCTAGATTTTTTTAAGGATTTCCCTGTCATAAGACCTTACAAGCCAAATAAATAGCGGTTTTTTGATATTTTTGATACACGATTTTTTTTATAAGCAACTTAGAATTTAGGTCGCATTTCAAGTTGCCTTCTTTATACGCCAATTTCTGGATTTAAAGTTGCTTAACAGTTGCTAAAATTTTCCTTTGATGAAAAGTTCAGTAGAGGTGTAAGACAATGGGGAAATATGAAATAAAGAGATAATTTAAAGCTTGAGAAAGTTTCTAATAACGTTAACTGAAATATGTTAACGTAATAATGTGATAATGTAATAATGTTAATAATGCGAAGTTTTGTTTGTCTTTTGATGTTTTGTGTACAGCATAAAATTGCTTATGCTTACAATTCATCAGAACTGAAGTTGCTTTATAATTTTGAAAATCGAGTTCTTAAAGGGCACTATTGTTTAATTTGATCCTAATAACATATATTTTCGTTAGAAACAATAAAAAAGCATACATACTCAGATGTACAGGGTGCCCCATTTCAGCCCCTGACTAATAGTTTATGCAAAACAGACGTGGAGAAAGATTAGCTTCTATTTCAATTCCTTCTATTTTGAGTTAACGTAGCCTAGATTTCTGACTTTTATTATCTCCTGCTTTTCGCGATTCTGAAGGATGGATAACTTTGGCCTTAATCAAGTGAAAAGTCTGATAGGTCTAGTCAACGTTCTATTTAGAAAGAACGGGATGTACCAGATCAAATTCAGTCGATTGAAGCTGTATCCTCTGCAGAAATACAAGAGAGCACAAAGATCAGTCGACTCAGGAAATCAAAGAAACTTTTGGAGCTTCTGTTACTGCAGATTATGCAGGAGGAATGGTGTCTGCTAGTGCTTCTTATAAGGATATGGAACGAGCCATAAGGCAAGGAGAAAAGTACATTGCTATTTCGAAAACCAGTGTTTCAACTCTGGAAGTTAGAAGGAACATTGCCTCACCTTCTTCCATTAGCAGCAACTTTAAAACAAGTATTGAAAAGTTTCCAACAGTTCTCAACGACGAAACGTATGAAAAATATTTGAAGATTTTCAAGCTATACGGCACCCATCAAATACTTTCTGGAATATATGGAGGTGTGACACTTCCAACCATCTATATCGACCAAAGCTGTTTTGAGAACAATAATGACAGGGAAGTAAAGGCATCGATCGGAGATCAGTATGGTAATTTTGGTATGTCGGCTGAAGCAAGCTACGCCAGCTCAGAAGCCAGTTCGGAATTTCAAAAGTCATCAGTTGCAGAAATAAAGTAATTGCCACATATCTTTTCAATGCATTTTTCAACATATCTCTTCGCACCCTAAGGGGTCCACAATCGTGGAGAAACATTTGTAACAAAGAGTGTTATTTTTTAGTTACTAGTGTACTACATTATTTTTTTGTAGTGCCGGGCACTGCGTTGCTTTGCAAGACAACCAATGAAGTACAAAAAAAAGATCGAAATTGATAAAACACTTTTTAATTGGCACACTTCTTTTCTTTTTTTTCACAAAAAGAAAAACAAATATGAAAAAACTACATATTTATTAACAATATTCCCTGATGGTCAGGAAAAATAGATGGAGAGTGTCAAAAACCGTCCATATTTATATACAGGGAGATTAAAAGCACTTTATAAATCCATTAATGACGATGTAAAGAAAGAAACAATGAAAACAGCAACTCAGGTGAGCTTTTTAAGAGAATTATTAAAACTCTCTCAAAGAATTTCTTTCCTTCTGCCACGGAGAAGATGTTAGAAGATTTTTTCCGTCCTGAGGTCGGTTGCTGAGCCTGAATATGTTGTTTAATAATACCCACGGCTTTTTTCATTGGAATTATGCATTCATACGCAATAAGAGAAAAGATGGCACTTCCTCAGGTTTGTCTCATTATCGTTTTTAGCATGCTTTAAGAGTAAATAATACTCAGTCTAACTCCTATCTGAACCGGGGGAAATCCTATTAACTGTTGTTTTAGACGAAGACTTTCGGTTTTTCTAGTGACTTTCCCTAGAGTTTTATTACCAAGAAGTTTTTTTAAAAAAACATTTCGTTGTGGCAATCAACTTCCAGACGCTGGTAACCAACAACCTAACTTTCAGCTTGATTTCTGAGGAAAGCTGGTACGCCTTTGAAACTGCAACCAAAAAAAGACATTTCGGTGAAAGCTGCAGTGGAAAAGATTATTTCGTTCGGACTTGAAGTTAGATACTTTTAGAAGTTTTTCTTTGTACTCTGGTGGAGAAATAATGACTTCGTCATTTTTTCAATGTCATCATAAATTCATTTTGGACTCTTGTTATTCTAGAAAGGTTGAATTTACGAATTTACTCTGTGCAAAAGCTTTTTCAAAATAAACCTTGTAGAACCAGACAGATTTTTTTGCATTGTTTTTTTCCTTATTTGCTTTTGTTTTATTCTATGTCATTTGAAGTGGATAGCCTTACTCAAATAATAAAAAGCGAGAAGAAAAAGCCATTTTGAATATAAAGGTATAAATATCAGCGATCTGTTCTGCATGTAAATATCAGTAGTTTGAATGCTAATCACGAAGCTCTTAAGGAATTGTTGGAAGAATCTGGCTTCATATATATTGTAATTTGTTTAACCGAAACATGGCTCTCTGACAAAAGTTTTGATGAAAATTCTTGCTTACAGTTACAAAACTACATTGGAATTCATCTCGAACGCAAAAACAACAAACGCGGAGGAGGGATTCTCATATACATAAAAAATGACATCACATATAAAATTCGAAATGACTTGACTATATCTGACGATGATAGAGAAATTCCGACAATAGAGGTCATAAATAAGAAGACCAAATATAATATTATTTCGTGTTGTTATAGGCAACCAAGAGGAAAAATTGACATGTGTTCAGATTATTTGAATGAAATCTTCCAAAAAGTAAATCTTGAAAGGAAATCTATTCTTGCACTTGGTGACTTTAATGTAAACCTTCTAAACTATCAGAACGAAAAAGCCGTAGCAAATTTTTTCGACGAGATCCTAGCAAACAGTTGTATTCCGCTAATAAATAGACCAACAGTAATAACCACTTCTACTGCAACTTTAATTGATAATGCTTTTACTAATGATATTTATAATAAAAACTTCCGAAAAGTCATAATAAAAACTTCTTTAACAGATCATTTCCCGATGGATATAGTATTTAATATATCGGAAAATAAAAGGGAAGAAAAATATATTAAAATCAGCAAAAGGGACTTCCAAAACGGAAATAAACAAAGATTCTTTAATGATTTACAAAATCAAGACTAGTCGCACGTAGAAAACGTAAATAATGCGAATGAGGCATACACTAACTTTTTTGAAATCTTTGATTCATTATATAACAAGCATTTTCCATTACAGGCAGTTAACAAGCGTATCAAGGATGTGCAATCTCCTTGGTTTACAAAAAGTTTCAAAAAGTCATCAAGGAAAAAGCAAAAACTGTACATTAAATACTTGAAACTAAAAACTCATGAGACAGAAGATGAATATAAAACATATAAAAATCTCTTCGAGAAACTTAAAGAACAGGCCAAGGAAAATTATTACTCAAATTTGCTTGAAGAGTACAAGCATGATCCTAAAGAAAAGTGGAGAATTGTTAAGGAAATTAGTGGGAAGAAAAGAATTGATTCTCGTAATAGCTTGCCACAGATGTTGCAGTTAGAAACAGGTGAACAGTCCTATGATCCTAAAAAGATAGCAGATAGGTTTAATTCGTTCTTTACAAATATTGGCAAAGAATTGGCCTCTAAGGTACCTCTGGTCCAAACTTCTTTTCAAGAATTCTTGACACCAGAAACAAAGGTTTTTGAAAATGATCGACTCTCTATCGAGGAACTTGACACAGCATTTATGTCTTTACAAAGAAATAAAGCTGCAGAATATGATAACTTTGATTGCTATATAGTTATTGATAGCTATCCTTTTAGTAGAAGTATATTGTTTAAATTCTTTGAAAAATCTCTGATCCAAGGTCTTTTTCCGGAAAAACTAAAAATAGCTAAGGTTACTCCTCTACACAAGTCAGGAAATTCTTCTCTGCCGGGAAACTATCGGCCTATATCCGTTTTACCTATTAGCTCAAAAGTACTAGAAAGAATAGTTAACAACAGATTATATAAATATTTTTCTGAAAATAAATTGTTTTATGAAAAACAATTCGGTTTCCAAAAAAATGCATCAACAGAGCATGCTATTTTACAACTCCTTGATGATTTAGTAAATTCATTCTCAAATCAAATGTATACGTTGGGTGTATTCATAGACTTATCAAAAGCTTTCGATACCGTTGATCACAAAATATTATCAAGGAAACTTGAATTATATGGGGTCACCGGGTCAATGTTAGCATGGATAAGAAGTTACTTGATTGATAGGAAGCAATTTATTCATAATTCAACAGAAAACATTAGTTCAAAATTTCTGAACATAACGTGTGGTGTTCCCCAAGGCTCTATATTAGGGCCACTTCTTTTTCTAATATATGATAATGAAATTTATAAATCTTCTACAACATTATCAGTTATTGTGTTTGCCGATGACAGTAATCTCTTCCTGTCTGACAAGGACATTGATAATTTAATAACAGAAATGAACGTAGAGCTTAAAAAAAGTCTCTATCTGGTTCAAAGCGAACAAATTGTCACTAAATATTAAAAAAAACTAAATATTCTCTTTTTCACCCGGTATCAAAAAGAAGACTTTTGCCCATAACGATATTATCGGTGTACATAGACAATGTAGACATATAGCGAGAAAGTTGTACGAAGTTTTTAGGAGTTTATGTTGATGAAAATCTTGCTTGGAAGGAACACATATCATGTATCAACAGCAAAGTAACCAAAAGTTTAGGTGTTTTATATAAACTTAGAAATTATCTTAACAAGAAAATGCTTCTTCAGTTATACTATTCTTTCATTCACAGCTATCTCTCATATGGTCTAATACCATGAGGAAGTAATTATAAATCTAAATTAATGAGTCTTTTTCGTCTTCAGAAACATGCCCTTAGGATAATTTATTTCAAAGACAGATTGTTTTCAACTCAAAATTTATGCAAAGAATTGAAAATTTTGAATATATATGAAATGAATGTGTATGCAGTAGTATTGTTTCTATTTAAATGTAAAGTGAAAAAATCTCCTCCAATTTTCCAAAAGTTGTACCAAGAGAAACCGCCAAATAAGTATGGCATGAGAGCTGCAAATTTGCTTTCAGAACCTGTATCAAAAACAAAGCTGCACTCTCTCTGTATTTCAAAGCGTGCTCCATCCCTTTGGAACAAAATTGTCTCCCCAAATCCAAAACTATTCAAAACTGATTCAATTTCAGTATTTAAATCTAACCTGAAAACTACTATATTAAACATTGAAGATATTTTCACACTATTCTAGTTTCGATTCCGGGATTACTTCGGTGTCCAGAGTATTAACCTTGTGCATATTTTTCTCGTAAACAAGACTAAAAAGTCTTCTATTGGTTCTTTTTTGCATTATATTACAAAATGTTAACGTTTGCACGACATTGTTTATCGTACATCGTAGTACAGTAATTATCCAGTCATGAATAAGATATATTAAACAATTCCTAGTATAGTACAATTTTTTTTAATGCATTATCAGCTCTTTATTTTTTACTATCTTCATACGTTTCATTTTTGTAATATGTGCTGAATCAAAAATATACAGTATCTATCTATGTATCTATCTATCTATCTATCTATATAAATCCGCTGACAATCCTCTGATCTTCATACGATAAATTAATCCTATCTGAAGTGAGCGTTTTTGAACTTAAGATAAGCAAAATGAAAAAATTGTAATAAAAAGTAGCTCAGAGAGCCAGAAAGCACTTAAGTTCCTCATATAAATAAATTCTTTTCCTGAGACCTAGTCTTTTAACCATAGCTTACTAGATAAGCTATTAAAAATACCCATGGTCCAACCCTTTTTGTTACCATGGCAACGACTTATAACATCATTAGAAGTTCGCTTTTCAAAATTTTCTATGACTTCAACTGTACTTTGCCTTTTGTGGCAAAACGTGATAGACATATACATCAAATAGTTCCAAAAAAAATTTAAGCCAATTTTGACGGTTTTTTGCCATGGCAACGGCCTCTGACGTCATTAAAAGGTCTATTTGGAAAACTTCTATAACGTCTTCTGTTCTTTGCTTTTAGTAACCTAACTTGGTGCAGATATACCCCAAGTGGTTCTAAAAATGTTTAGAACAATATTGAGAGTTGGTTACTATAGTAAAGCCATAAGACGTCAATAAATGGTCAATTTTTGAAAACATTTATAACTTCACCTGAACATTGCTTTTATTGACCAAAATTGGTACATACATACAAAAATGGTTTTTAAAACTTTCAGGTCAGTTTTAGCAGTTGGTTGCTTAATCTTTTACTTTTTTTCAAAGACCAATAATCTAAAACATTTGTTAGAGATTTACACAACATTGATAAAGGTAAAGGATCGTGCTAGGACTGCTTTAGCCAGCCAATACCGGCATCGTCTCACACTTTTGTGTCAGGTTTATTATTAGCTCTTCTCCTTGGAACATTTATAAAGATCTTAGTAAGAAGACCAATACATCCCCTTCTCTGATCAAACTTAGTAAACATAATCTAAAACTGGTTTTAGAGATTTTAAGGCTGTGGTTTGTTAGCAAGGGATCGTGCAGCGATCACTTGATGGACTGCGTTAGCAGGCCAAAACAACGCTTCAGCATCGCGCAACACTGCTTACAGCTAGTCTATATATAATTTGCGTAGAGTAACGCTCCTTTTATGGAAGTGAGCGCTCCTTATTTGGAAAACGAAAGTGAAATAGAAGAATTTCATTGGTTCAAAACTCTTCAAAAAGAAAACCAATCAGAAAACGTCAAAAAATTTTCGATTGTAACCACTCCAATGTTCTTGACATTTTCCGCCTGAACCTTTCCGTATTGACAACAGGGAATAAATGCGATAGGGCAAATTTCTATAACTTCACCTGTACTTTGCCTTTAGTGATAAAACGTGGTACCAGTATACCCCAAACGGTTCTGCGTATTTTGGGTACATATTTCGACAGTTTGTTACTATGGCAACAGCTTACGACATCATTGGAGTTCAAATTTATAAAATTTTCTGTAACTTCATATGTACTTTGCATTTAGTGATTAAACTTGGTACCAGTATACCCCAAACGGTCTTGCATATTTTGGGTCCATATTTCGACAGTTTGTTACTATGGCAACAGCTTACGACATGATTGGAATTCAAATTGATAGGATTTTCTATCACTTCACCTTTACTTTGCCTTTAGTGGCCAAACTTGGTACACATATACATCAAATAGTTCCAAAACGTTTTAGCCTTATTTTGACAGTTGGTTGTTATGGGAAGGACCTGTGATGTCATCAGAAGGTCCATTTTGGAGAACGTTTATAACTTCTTCTGTACTTTGGCTTTAGTAACCTAACTTGGTGCACATATACTCCAAATGGTTCTAAACATTTTTAGGCCAATTTTTACTGTTGGTTGCTATGGTAACGCCATATTACGTCATTAAATGGTCAGTTTTTGAAAATATTTATTACTTCCCAGAGCTTTGCTTTTATTGACCAAAATTGGTACACACATGCAAAAAATAGTTCTGAAAACTTTCAGGTCAATTTTGACGGTTGGTTTCTTAATCTTTTACTTTTTATCAAAGACAAAAATCTAAACTAATAACCAGTCTTAGGGATTGATATAACATGTATTGATATAGGTAATTGATCGCACAGCGATCTAGGACTGCTTTTGCAGGTCAATACGACACTTCAGCGTCGTCCCACGTTTTATTTGCCAGGTTTATTGTCAGCTCCTCTCTCTGGAACATTTATAAAGAACTTAATAAGAAGACCAATAATTCCCTTTCCCTGACCAAACTTAGTAAACATAGTTTTAGAGATGGTTTTCAAGTCTCAGGTTTCAAGTTTCAAAACAGGTTTTAGAGACTTTAAGGTCTTGGCTTGTCAGCAAAGGATCGCGCAGTGATCACTTGATGGACTGTGTTAGCAGGCCAATACGACGTTTCAGCGTCGTGGGATGCTGTGTGCAGCTATCTATCTAATTTGCGTGCTGTAACGCTCCTTTTATAGAAGTGAGCATGCCTTAATTGGAAAATAGAGTGAAATAAAAGATTCTCATTGGCTTACAACACTTGAAAATAAAAACCAATCAGAAAACGTCAACAAATTTTGAGGAGAAACCACTCCAATATTCCTGAAGACTTCCGTATGAAACTTTCAGTATGGAAAGCAGGAAATAATGCTAAAGGGGCAAATTTTCTATAACTTCACCTGTACCATGCTTTTAGTGACCAAACTTGGTAAATGTAAACCCCAAACGGTCCTGCATATGTTAGGCCCAACTTTTGATGGTTCGTTACTATGACAACAGCTTATGACATCATTAGAACTTCACCTGTACTTTGCCTTTAGTCACAAAACCCGGTACCCATATACATCAAATCGTCCCAAAAACTTTTAAGCCATTTTTGACGGTTCATTGCTATGGTAACGGCGTATGATTTCATTGGAGAGTCCATTTTGGAAAACTTTTATAACTTCTTCTGTAGTTTGCCTTTCGTAACCAAGCTTTGTACGCACATACCCCAAATGGTTCTAAAAAAAATTTTTATTTTAATTTTGACAGTTGCTCGTTATGGTGACGCCATTTTACGTTACTAAATGGTCAATTTTCGAAAATATTTATAACTTCACCTATACTTTGCTTTTAGTGACCAAAATTGTTCCACACATACCCAAGTGGTTCTGAAAGACTTTAGGTCAATATTAGCGCTTGGTAACTGAATCTTTTACTTATTTTCGCAAAGACCAATAATCTTAAACATTTTCTGGAGATTATAGAGTACTGATAAAGGTAAATCGATCTGTAACTACATTAGCAGGTCAATACATTTATGATTACCTAAATAAGAAGACCAATACTTCCACTTCACTGACCAAACTTCGTAAACATAGTCTGAAACAGATCTTAGAGATTTTAAGGCCTTAGTTTGTCAGCAAGGGATCGCACTGTGTTAGCAGGCCAATACAACGCTGAAGTGTTGTGCGATGCTGCGTGCAGCTAGTTCATATAATTTCCATGAATATTTCATAGGGATTAAGTTTTTAAAAAGTACACTGATTAAGCTTTTTAGTTTATACAAAGAAAGTTTTGTGATTGAATACTTTTGTTAGTTTAACATTGTTTTCATGCCTTAAATTTGTATCAATGAGAGTTTCTACTGGAGTTTTAGGCTCCTTGCCTCTTTTTCTCATTTTTTTTTTCTATTTTATGAAGAAATTTTGGTTTTAATTATCTGTATAAAGAAAAGTTCTGAAGTTTTACATCAATCCAATAATTTTTTGAGTTGAAATAGAAGAAAAAATATTGGAAAAAAAATTAAACATGGTTTTGGTGTAGATAAAGTAATGACTGCAATATGGTCCTGAAAACTGGGCCACGTGTAAATATTTCTTCCTAAAAATTCAGAAGAATTTCTTTATAATAAAACTATTTAATAAAAATAAAATTTTTATGCAAAACATTTGCTGTTATTGATTTGTTTAATGGGAACCACAGGGGGAGAGAGGTGTACATGATGAATGCCTCTCCCCCAGCCTCAGTAGGACTGATATTAGGGCAGATATTGATTCACTTGACTAAGTGCGAAAAATGAGCTGAAAGTGACTGTCTTAACTAATAGCATGAAAATACAGAAACATCCTTTTCGAGAATAATTTTTTGCAACCATGATCACAAGATTCTCTCCTTGTGCCGGCATTTCTTTCCTTCTCCGCAGTACGAAGAATGAATGACTTAAGGAATGAATGATTTTATGAATGAATCACTCAATGAATTAAAGAACTAATGAAAGTAACTTAAGCGTAGTGTCAAAATTTATTTTAATTTTACATCGACCGCTCAGTGTTGGAAGAAAAAATAAGACTCCTGAAGGTATACCAAGAAAAAAATCTCAACGGCCTTCAACTTATGGTCGATGGTGTCTTGGCTCTACTGGAAGTTAATTTTAAAACTTCCTACATATATGTGATCATGATAGCGGAAGGGTACACCTTTTTTCTGATTTTCTTCCCACCAAAACTGGAGAATTTTGGAATGTGTGTTTACCCTCATTTTGGGCGTTACTTTTCTGGTGTATTTTTGTGAGTGCATTCATTTGTTGTGGCAACGGGTGGCCGGGTTACTGTGCCTATTTATTGCACCTTACTTTCTACGCCCAATTCCTAACACCCATCATTACACCCTCAACGGGTTTTCTCCAGTTTTAGGGAAAAAAATCCGAAAAAAAGTGTATCCTTCTGCCTATCATCATTTTGAAAACCTTGCCCCAGCGACCGCACAACAGTGACGTGGGACAGAAGATTGGGCGTGGTTTAGAATCTAGAATCCATCATAGGCACAAGGCCTACAACCAAAAGCACAAAAAAATCATCATACAGCAAAAAGAACAGGGTATACCCTGATTATACAGCAATCAAGCAAACATCACCTTCTTGTATACCCAACTATGAGTCCCAATCATACAGCAAATAAGGCGCATTAGTCTGGGAAGTCCTGAGATGTTAACCTTATGACGACCAACTAGCAAATGAGGAAAAACGTGTAACTGTAGTTTTATTTATACCCTATAAAAACACCCGTCAAATTCATAAAAGCCTCTGGTTTCTGTCAAATGCATGCTTATGACATGCTTTTTGCACGTGCTTTCACACATATTTACCATGTGCTCAGCTACATTACTCAGCTGTCTGTCTATCGATTCCAGATGCTCTCCAAGCCATAAACGCTATTGTGCATTGGGGGGTAACCTAACCCTAACTCTAACCTTAATGAACAGACATCTGACATTATTTGGGAAAGAAATATTTTTGAATTTAGAAGATTACAAAATTCCTTATTCTATTTGAGAAAGTTATGTTTCTGATTTAAGAAGAGTAAAATATTTCTTGGAATCTACCCACACTGGAAGCAAGTGTAATTCTTATTTGGAAGCTTTTGGAAATAGTGGTAGAAAAATATTATGGAAACAATATGAAGGGCCACATGAACGGTATAGAGTTATGACAAAAAATTTAAATCCAGAAGATATTGACTGATTTTCACTTTACATTGGGGAGTTTACCCAGAAGTTGTAAATAAATTGGATTTTGACGGTCCCAAGAAAAAATCAGAATGGCGGTTACAATATTGGCACACATATGACGCTATTTGGGAAAGAAATATTTTTGACCTTCGTAGATTAAAAAATACTTCATGGTGTTCAAATTAAGACAAGGCAGAATTTGATAAATTAAAAAAAATATTTTATTGAACGAGGCTATACAATAGAAGATGCTTTACTTTTATAAGTAATACAATTTTTTACGACTTAATATGTACGTAAGGTAGTTTCAATTTTAATTTAAAAAAGGAGGAGTTGAAAGTGTATATGCATCAGTCATGTGATCAAAAAAATACTACTTGAAATTTATACTTCAAAACTTTGGGCCTGTATGCAACTGCATAAACGGTAGTTTCAATTTTAATCTAAAAAAGCAGGAGTTAAAAGTGTACATGAGTCAGTCATGTGATCAAATACTACTTCATATTTTTACTTCAATAAATTGGGTTGCTGAGGAAGTATTTAACAACATATGTATAAATATTTTTCACAATTTCTTTTCTAGTAAAAAACGTGCACATAATGATGAAATATTTCAAAGTCATTGTGTAAATATAAAAGTTTTCTCCTTCCCAATTTTTGAACTTTCTGCCATTACTTCCTCATAAGAAGGAGGAAGAAAACTCCTTTTTGTATCAACGTCAGAACTCCCTTGAAAACGAGGCGACAAATATTGACTGACATAGCTAAAATACTCCTTTTGGTATAAAAGGCAGATAATATCCCTTCTTTTTACCGTCTCCAATACATCAAAAGTTCTCTTAATTTTTTCAATTACTGATAACGTCGATTTATCATACGCAATATTTATGTAAGCATTTTTTTCTGTCTTCGTTCATGTGATATTGTCTTTCAATTATTTTCTCATCAGCATAGAAGAAACTTGGTTCGAAGTATCTAGAAAAACCATTTTTCTTTGCCTACTACCCTTTCCATAACAGTATACTTAATGTCATTTAAAAATCCTTCCATGCTTTAGGCTTGTCTGACAGCAAAAATGTTTTTTTGAGATTGGACACTCTTACATATATAGGGAATTTTTTGTTGCCAAATGTCAGTAATTTAAATAATAATAATATAGAAAAACAAATAATAATTGAGAAATAATAATAATTTAGAAAAAGAAAAAATAATTTAGGAAAAGAAATAATAATATTGAAAAAGAAATAATGATATTTAAAAAGAAAAAATAATATTTTCAATCTTATATTTATAGGGAATTCTGTTGCCGAATGTCAGTAATTTAAATAATAATAATAATTTAGAAAAATAAATAATAATTTATAGCAAGAAAAAATTATTAAGAAAAGGAAATAATAATAATAATATAGAAAAAGAAAATAATAGTAAAGGCAAAGAAATAATAATAATACTTATTGAAGACTTTGTTTCATTTTAACATGCCTGGTGTAAAATATATCATCGACACCGAATTCTTGCCAACTTCCAAAAAGCATAGATGCTTTAGGGAGTTGGTGATACTCGATACCTTGTTGGGCGTTGTCACTTTCTTTTCAAATGTACGCCCGTGTATTCACTACAACAACTTAAACGAAGAGAAAAGACTTGATGTGGACTTTACTTTGAAGAAAATCATATACGCCCCATACGATATCGGAGGAATCAATTGCTGGGAGGTTATGGGATTAGTTAAATCTGTTTGTGGGGATGCAACATCGAAAATGAGGGTGGGATTCAAGAGTCGTGATATGGAGCTGGATATGTTGCAAAAATTAAGTATACCATGGATTAACCTCGAAGATTTAGGTGTCCCAAAAGGGTGTGGGTCACAAAGCCAGGGCGGTCACTGCACTAAATCTGACGTAGTGGCGTATTATACCTGGATGTGTGACCATTTGTAATTTTATTTTTAGTGTTCCGCTATGTCACTACTTTCAGAAAAATATGACGACATTGTGTATTTACTCAATAAAATGTTGGAAAAAAACGATGGAATCGTGATAGTGGGCACCGATTTCGATGGTGATAACATACAAACTTTTGTCTTCTCTAAAATATTTTTTAAAGTCAAAATGCTCTACAGAGTCCATTCGTTTTCTTTTTCTAAAAATATTAACACCGGAGAGTTTTGTCACATTTCCGAAAACTTTTATTTGGATATTGACAGTCTGTTAGCAAGACATTGTCAGTTTTTTTATATTAAAATGATTAGTCAAACAGGTCATATTTCTGTATGTGAGTATGATTTCGATAAAATGAATTTGATTAAAAATTTTATCAGATCTCACTTTTAGTATCCGGAAATACTGATCTTGTCGGAGAAAGATATTTTGGAGATATTTGGATAGTGTGTGTTGTTGGTTACTTAGCAAAAAAATTATTTTACTACACGTATTTTTATTACGTGTAGTTTTTATTACATGTATTTTTATTTACTTAGCTTTTTGACGCAAGTACATTTGAACAAACAAACACTTGAAATTTTTTCATAAAATTTTTAGCCAAAAAATGATGCTGGGTACACAAAATCCTCTTCAGAAATTTGCTTATTTACAAAGGTGGATTTTAAAATTTCCTCTTTAAATATAGAAGCTTCTTGCACGTATTTTCTCTTTATTCAGATTTTTGACGTCAGAACATTTTGTGTAAAAAAACACTTGAAAATTTCTTCAAAAAAATTTTTCCAAAAGTGACGCTGTATACATAAAAAGGTCTTCAAGAATTTGCTTTTGAAAAAGGTGTTTTTTAAAAATCTTGCTTTAAATAGAGGCATTTAATACAACTTTTTTCAACACAATGTTTTTTTCTCTGATTCACAATTCAAAATTTTTAATTTGCTCGAAAATGGTATTAATCACACCAGATGTGGAAAAAGATTTTGGAAAGCTATTACAGAATAACAAGGGACTATGCTTTCTCAGTGTTTGCAAACCGGGAGTTAAAAACGTTTACACATTTATGCAAGTTGAGGACATTGTGATCAATGAAATGGTAGAAACTACTTTTTTTATTTTAGGAAAGGCAGATAATTACAGATGTCGCACGGCAGTGCAAACCATGAAGCACAAAAATATTGAAGACATTATTAACGTTTTTATAGATTTTCATGACGAACTTGTTTTATTCGAATCAATAAATAAAATGAGTTATTACGATAAAAAGCAGACAAGGAAATGGGATAGAATGGTTTCGTTTCTGAAAACACGATAACAATATATTCAAATTTAATTTTTTTTTTCTTTTTATTTTTTTAATATAATTTACATATACAGTATATTGATGTTGTTTGTAAATATTTATTTTCTTCTCATGCAGTTTGTCCCTTGTAAAAATACAAGATTTTTTATTTTTATTTTTTTTGTGTAAACACTTAGCTATGTCAGAACATTTGTGTAAACAAAAACACTTGAAAATTTTTTTGAATTTTTTTATGAAACAAAAAAGGGTGTGTAAACAAAAAAAATTGCTTTCTTCATTTTAATCTTATAATATAGGACTTTTTCACAAGTTTTCACAATTACAATGTAATCATTATACATTTAACAATTTTTTATGTAACAGTTTTTATATAACTAAATTTACTTCTTTTAATAATAGATATATTGCTAGTTTAAATTCTTCTCAATTTTTCATATGTCCCAGTTTATGAATATACAATGAATGAAGTTTGTCCCTATGGCCAATACAAGTTTTGGGTAGTTTCACGCAACGTTGATCCCATCTCTGTTCTTTTTTCCTGTTGCTCATTAACGCGTCGAAATTTAAACTCTTGAAGATGAAATTTAAATTCTTTCCTTGTTTTAAAAAATTTAAAATCGGAGGCCTTAAATCTGCTATATTCTTTTTGCAACTGATGAAGACGTGATTTGTAACACGTACAGTGATGTGAAACATTGTGATTGCAAATTAGTGTTGTCACATACAATATCTCTGCTGCATTGTAAAGAATTGACGGCAGAAATACATTTTTCCCGTCGTCATTAAGTCAATAGTCTTTGATAACAGCAAAAGCTCTTTCTCTAGTCGGAATAAAATCCTCAACGTCATAAATTTCCACTTCCTGTTTTCTCATTTTTTGAGTTTTGAAGCAGTTTTAATTAAAGCAAACAATGTTAATTTAAAAGACTCAAGTTCTTTTAAATAGTGTTTTCTGTATATCCTTAAGGTATCGAGACCATGTTTGTCATCCATGCAAGTATTACAAAAATGTTACATGCAAGCACAATCTCTTTCTTTTTCCGCATCTCTTTGTCTGGCTAATGCCTTGATATGATACGAAAATTCTTTGTTATTAAACAAATTTTTAAAATCACTCTCTTTGAAGTTTTTAAATTCTTCTCTCAACTTGTTAAATTGATCCTCATAACATTTAAAGCAATTCCTAGTTACGTAATGGTCACAACAAAGAGTATATTCATACAAAGCATCTGCATATTCATAAATATATTCCGGAAAAAGATGTTCTTTCACTTCCTCTTTGTTGACGTAATTATTTATCGTCTTGGTGACATCATCTTGACGTTTACTGGAACCATAACTGACGTATGAGTGTCTTCGTCTTCTGATGATTTTCTGAAATTCGCTTACTTTTGACTGATTGTTACCCATTTCTATTTGTTCCAGTAGTAAAGGAATAATTTCGGTTACTTTCTTTTAACAACTGGCGACTGCTCTGTTGAACGTGTCTTAGTCTTCTGTAGAATTGAGTTGGTGTCTCCTTTCATATAACGTTATTTATATTATCCAAAGGTGTAACTTGATTAGCTAACAGCAATAACTTTGCTTTTTTTCTTTCTTTGCTATTGAAAGTTGGAAATTTGTATCTTTTGTAGTAAAATAATTGATGTCCTGGATATACTACTAATTTATTCATTTTCCGAATCGAATGTTAAACTAAATGATGAGCTTTTGCAAATTCGTCCATGCGCTCTGAATTGATTAGTTGACCAGATAAACTTCCTTCGTTGTAATGATACTGTATTAATTCTTTTATCATACCACTACCAGCTTTACTTTTACTTGAAAAAATTTTTGTCAATTGGCTCTGTGTATAAATAATGAATTGAACTGCAAACAAAGACTCCACACCATTGACTTTCGATTTCTTGTAGTTGATCATCGAGTGTGTGAACAGTAATTGTCTTTACCTTATTTGTCAAAGATAATCCTGCCAATAAACTAAATAAACCTCTAGCTGTGTCACTCAGACTTTTTGCAGTGTCATTAGGTAAATTGACAAAAGTTTCAGCATTTAATTTATATTGGCTAAACATAATGGGGAAATTTTTCTTTTTAATATGTATTTCATTTTGACTAAAAAAACTATTAATTATTGCTATTTCCCTTCTGTAAAGAAAAGACTCTAGCGAAGCTTTTCCAAGTGAATCATATATGAATACTTCGTATTGATTAAGTGAGATGATCAAAAACCAATGAGTTCCTTCTTTATCAGAGTAATCACTGTTGTATATTGCATATGGCAGCTTTTTCTTGACTTTTTCTTTAAGTCTATCAGCACAGTCGATGAAAGTAAATATTTGATTTGAAGCAAAAACTCCACAAAAATTGCTGTTCACAGCTGGTCCCTCATGACTGTTGATAAATTTGAGAATTCTGCTCGTATTCATTTCAGTAAATCCCTGATGATTTTTGGTGCCTTTGCTATTTTCTTATTTTTCCAATTGACAACTTTTTTTTTGTGCGTTCTTAAAATTTCTTGAAATTTCTGATTTCTTCTTGGGAATGTCTATGGCATTCTTTATGAGACTTTTTGTTACTATATCGGCTAAGTCTTTTGAATTACTTATTCCTAATTTTTTAAATGTTCTGTCGACTACCTTATTCCCTGCAGTTGCTGCTATTCCAGATAAAAATCCTCCTCTCATGTTTTTTCTTGTTTTCATACTCATTCGTTTCTTTCCTTTGCCTCTACCTTGCAATTTCATAGCGTTGTAATAATAGCTAGGTGGCATTGGTGCAGTTTAAGATGTATTCACTGCACTCGTGATTGTCCTAGTATGTACACTGTAGGAAGTGGTTTAGAAGGTTTTGTACTTGCAGATGAAACTCTCTTTTTTTTCTTTTCAAAAAAATTCTCTATCGAGCTTTGAGCTTTCTTAAAACCTGAACTAATTCCAACAGCAGCTGTATCTGTTAAATTTTTTATTGCTAAATTTACAAGTTCGTCTTTTATAGTTTTTCTTCTACCTTTCAGATTTCGTTTCCTACCGGCTTTTCTTCTTTTTCTTTTACGACTTTTCTTTTTCATCTTTATATTATTGTTCTAAGTACTTTCGCAGCTGTTTTATAGGCACAAAAATATCTTTAGCAGCTCTTCTTACAAATTTATTGTTGACTAAGATTTTCTGTAATAGCGAAGCATCATCAGCGGAATAAATCTTCCTCTTTGTTTTCTCCTTTTTATACCTTTTCCTCCGTGGTATTTTATTAATTTAATACCTTTACCTCTTGACTTTCTCATGATGCAAACTTTTTTTTATACAATTTTTGATAACAGACTTGTAAGGAAATTGAAAATATCTTTTATGATATTTCCACCTTTCTGCTTTCTGCGTACCTTTTTGACTTTTAACTTTCCCCTACCACAGTGATATTTTATTAATTTTATACGACCATTACCTTTGAATCTCTTCATTTTGATCAAAGTCTTTGTTTAGAATGACAGTCTATTTATATTATTTGATTGATGTTTTTGTTTAGTCTGACGGTCTATTTACATTCTATTTTTATAGAAATTGGCATTACCTGCGTTGTATGTGTAAGAAATGTTGACACCACCTTCAGGTTGTAAAATGACATTCCATTCACTATAAGATCACGATAAATATCCATTTGTATTCTTTACCGATAGCACTTGTAAGACCGATATTAACTCTAATATCGTCACTACCAATAGCAGGCTCCTGTTTATTTGTAAAACCACCTGACGCTCTTAAAGCAAATACAATAGGGAACTATTACACCATGTAATAGTTCTTTCTTTGTGTTGACAGGATATGTTCCGTCTGCATTATTTTTAATATTGTCCTGTAATCTTCTATCCCAATATTCCTTAAAACTTGGTATTCTTATGTTAATATTATTATTTCTCTGAATATAAACATTATTTTGATTAAATGCTCCACCACAGAGATAACTCACATACCACTTATATATGGTTCTCTTCAGTGGCGGTTTTATCCAGTGCGGGGCCCGGGGCTGAAAGAATTTGCGGGGCCCTAACCAAAGTTCAAGTAGTGAGT
>JANSTP010277924.1:0-19067 GCA_025330745.1 Cladonema radiatum | reverse complement strand
ACAATAAGCTTCTAGTAGCCACTAGACTGTTTTTACTGTTCTGTTAGCCATCTGTTGTGATGCTAGCTACAAGCATCTTAGCACACATCGAGAAATTGCTTTCCTTCTATAAATGTTAATACTTCTCCACCTCTCCCTGCTGGCTGACTACAGAATAGCTAGATTAAATTCTAAAACAAAAAGGTAGCTAGCTAGGTGGTTGCATTTCTAAAATCACCCAAGTTCTTCTTTCTACTTGCTTGTCTATTGATTCTCTGTAATAAACCAGCTAATTTATATGCTTGTGAGAATAAGTCATAGTTCTTGAAGTTCTTATGAAATAATATGTAATGAGTTTCAACTTTCAAGAACTTTTGATGTTTTTAATACTTGGTTGTATTTACTAGGTTGAATTACTGATGTAATTTCCGAAAACCGAGTTTCTCGTTCTGCCCTGAAAGAATAAAATTAAAAAGTTATTTTTGTTTACTTTTTTAATTGCATGCCGGTTAGAATTCAATCTGCCTTCGATCATGGTGCTGCATAGGTGGTTTTTAATTATATTCAGATTTGAGAAAGACCTTTCGGCTGAACAGTTCGTGCCCATCATTGAAAGGTAAATCCGCAAGGCAATCTCAATATTGAGGAAAACAAATGGAAACTTTTTCTTGACCAACTAGAAAAGAAAAATTTCTTTTGATGAAATAGGTTTTTAGGATATTTCGCAATACAAATGTTTGAACTGCACAAACTCGTGACCAATGCTCTCTTCTAAATCTTCAGGATATGCATTTTGCAAATTGCTACAAGCCTCTTTTAGACATTCATTTAGCATATTTTCAAAATCGCTAAAAAAGCCAAATTTAGAGCCAATTTCTTTATACACGTTCATTCAATCGGCTAACAAAGTATTTAATATGTCAACTATTTCGATGAAATTTCATCGAAAATCTTTGCAGGCAGTAGAAGAATTTTGGACCACAATCTAATCATCTACATGTTTACGAGATTTTACTCTGGCTTGCATTAAATTTCTGTTACCACACAAAGCCACTGTTTCAGCTTTGTAAGTTTCAAAGTTGTTTCTTTTGGATTTTACAAATTCCCTTAATGACGAATAGATAGCTTATATCGAATTGATTGTAATACTCGAAGATTCAAGTTGCTGTTGGTTGGCGTGAAATCGAGTGAGAATTTCATTCCATGGAAGAAGCAAAATTGTGAACTCAATTGTGTCCATTCTTGTCCGTAGACCATGTGCTGTTGATCTTGCTTTTGTTTTCTGAGTTACATCATCGGTTATATTTGACAGTACTTCGCCTATTTCATGGTAAGCTTTTGAAATAGCTTTTACCGCATCTTGGTAGGGACCAACGTGTATCAGAAAGCTTTTTTACAACACTTCAACCCAAAGGGTTAAGGACATCTGTTAAAGATTTCCATTGATATGTAGATTTGGGAAAAAATTAAAAATTTCATTTATTAAAGGGAAAAAAGTTGTCAGACTGTATTGTGCATGATGCTGCTGCTTTTCCAACGAGATTTAAGGAACAACCTGCACATAGAGAGTATTCGGCATACTTGCTATGCTTTTTAATCTCAGCCTTCATGCTATTATAAACTCCACTCATATTTTAGGCGTTGTCATATGAATGGTCCCTACAATTCAAAATATCAATACCATCCTCTTTTAGAAGATCAATAACTTTTTCTGCCATGTCCTTTCTCTTATGCGATGTTATGTTTATAAATTGAAGAAAACGTTTTACAGGACCTTCATCAACTACATACCTCACACAATCATGGTTAATTGATCTAAATTGGTACTCTCTGTTGTAGAATCTACTGCTATAGAAAAATACCTTTTAGATTTGATTTCATTCATGATGACGTCATATACTTCTCTACCGAGCATGGTAATGATTTCTTCATAAGTAGTTTTCGTCAAATGTGACGTTGAGCCTGATCCTTTATTGCTATAATCTACTAAATGTTCTGCCATTAGTGGATTGTATTTCGAAAGAAGTTCAAAATTTCAATTATTCCTAAAAATTGCCATTATTTAGGGAGCCATTTTTTTATTGCTACCACTAAAAGGTAACCCACGACTGCTAAAGAAAAGGGCTTTTCATAAAGAATAGACTCAAATTCTGTAACATTAGTACCTGACATATGCATTCGGAAAAAATAATCCTGTAGAACAAGATCGATTTTCAGAATCTCTGTCATTTCTCGGAACGTTTGATTTTTCAAAACTTCCTTCCTTGAACTGGCATGATCGTGCACCATGAGTTACCCAGTATTCTCTTTCATTATCTCAAATAGCATCTCCCCACTCTCCAAGGTCTGGATTAAAATTTTTTATACTGGGGCCTTGATTTTCATTAGAGGAGCATTGCTCATCTTTATCGAAATCTGCAGTGCATTCGGTGACGTTGCTAGAAACCTTCAAATATAAATAATAACAAAAATAGCAACATTAAATATAAGAAAACACGTTTAAGTTAAAAGAAATTATTTTCTTTGCAACATGTACATGTTAACTTACCAGGAAAGCTTCTGACATAGGGGCTTGTTCTCTCTCGAATTCCTGTTCTACATTTTGTATCTGTTCGAAGATCAGCATTTTCTTGAATATCATCAGGTCTGCTGGATTTCGAAGTAAAAAATGTACCTTTCTTCAGATATTTTGCTAAAGATTCTTCAGCTTCTTTCTTTTCTTTTCGTTTTTGAGCTCTTGACTTGAATCTTGAAGATGACATACTTCCGATATAGTATCGAAACAAGCACTCTCTTTCAGAGGTGCAACGTAACAACTGAATGTTATGTTTTTGATTAATATTCTTTTATATAAAAAAGATTTTTTACTTTTTCGAATACATTACATTAGTTAACACATATATTTATTAAATTTTTGCTTTTGTTTGAAATAAAATAAAATAAGATTGACCCAATAATTATGCCCCCCCCCCTATGTTCATGGGGCCCTGGGCCCGTACCTAAATCCGGCACTGGTAACATACACAACAGATATAAACGACAAGTCCAATAATGTGTGATTGTTAGTTTCAACTCCTTGTCCTATACTAACCACACATTAGAAATGAGGTAGTCAGCGAAAAATGGGTCTGATAAGCAGTGATCAGTAGGAGCCTTATTAGAAATGTATAAGGAGTATACTCAGGAAAACGTCTTTAGGAAATTTAAAGTCAGACGAAAAGAAATTTCAACTCACTGGTTATCTGTATTACAGTGGCTTCCATAATGCATTTAAAAGACCTGACTATATATTCTAAATGTTAATTTTTAATGCAAAGCAAGAAAAAGGAAATTATGAAAGACTAAAACTTTGAACAACCTTGATATCTACAGAGATGCTTTACCAAAACAATATTCTGAAAAAGAATATCCTGCGTCAAAATCAAAAAACACTGAAATGCAAAGAACGCCAAGATCGGTTTAATGTGTGATGAGTTAGTTTTGACTCCTCGTCCTAGACTAACCACACATTGAGCAAGGTGGAATCACCCATGAATGGATCTGCAAAGCAGTCGTCATCAGTAGGAACCTGGCTGGACATAGACATTTCCAAGTTTATTTAAGGTAGACAGAGAGTGAAATACAATTTTGTTTAAAGAGTGGATAATACTCTGAAAGAATAGTGCAATTACATATATAGGTAAATTTTTCAATACAAATAAAAACCTTACACAGTGTCTCAACCTTTGATACAATCCTGTCAGTAAAACTTGCAATCTGTGCCCAAATGAAGAGTTTAAAATCTTCCAGTTTAAAGATAAGAAAAATTTATTTAATAAAAGGTCAGAGCTAGTGTCTAAATTTAGACACAAAACTAAATATTTATTGTCATCTCCTTCTTAAAAACATAAATATGCAGGCTTTCCCGGCTCTGTCGTGAACTCAAAATTACCTTTCTTCATGATACTATATATAAAATTATACATTGCACCTCTATAGACCGTGTACACCTAAAAAAATAATAATGTAACAAAAAAATTTATATTGTATCCTTTATTTGCACTCTTATCAAAGAGAAAACCGAAAGAAGATCGCTGAATTGTTGGTACCTTTACCGTTCAGGAAAGTATGATGCCAGGACGTTATTCAGAGTTTAAAAGAGTGATTCTGACGACTTGAATTTGAATTTGAGCTACATTCTAGTCATAATAGAATGTCAACCGAAGTAAGATCTAATGATGCTGATGAAGGCAGAGTTAGTTACAAAAAGAAAATTATGTTCATTAAGATTTGAAGAATTACATAGATCTTAGAAGAGTTAGAAGAGTTTCCTTCATTTTGCTTTTGAATGCTGGATATGTCTTACACTCTGAAAGTTTTGCATTATCTGAAGTAACAAATTTATTCCAAAGATTTGATTCTCTGTAGTCAATAACTAAATTTTCTATATGCGGTTTTACGAAAAGGCTCCCTGAGTTGATTGGAAGCTCTTAGCGAGTATTTATTTTTTGGTTTAAATGCCTAGATTTTGTAGAAAACACAAGGGGATATTCCGGTTTTAACCTTATACATAAAGGTAGTAAGGTCTAACAAATTAAGTCTGTAAATATCTAAGATTTTAGCATCCAAGAAGAGATAAAGAACCTCATTATTTTGCCTTACCCCAAAATGTTTCCTAGAATTTCAGCAAATTGGCAATCTATAGGTGGGCAAAATTCGCTTTTAACTGAATCCAAGAGATCTTTGAATTACAACTCATTAGAAATGGTGGTTTTTATGTAATCTTGTAATGTGGATCTTCTACTCTGTATCAGCTTGATCTCACATCAGACTCTGAGTCAACATTATCATCCTCTTCAACATTGCTGACATCTGAAGAAGCTCATACTGAGAGACAATCATCACTTAAACTTTTTTGGCCTCTTTTTGTTTTGTTCAATCATGACCTGCCGCTCACAGTTTTCTTTGTTTCCATCGTTTCCTTGATTGGCTAGGTGATCTCTTCTTTCTACTCCCAAGCCGTGAGGCACTATTGGAGCATGTAAACGGATCAGGACACCAGACGCATTAGAAGTGACAACATTTTTTTCTCGCTTAATATATGTAAATTAGCCAAAAAACAACGTAAAAGAATCAATCTTGTAATAAGTACTAAATCTAGACAATAAAGTTTAAAAACTAGTCGGATCTGGCACAAAGTATAGAAAAAAATAGTCTCCTGGACTTTCTGCGACCTTCCTTTTCATATGCGCTTAATAAAAGATTCTTTTCAGTACTGTGAAGTCAGTTCAGTCGTTTTTTAATTGGGTGTTATACGAAATGGAATGGCATATAGCTTTCTTTGCAAATGTTCTTAGCTTTGTCGCTGGTAAATTCCTTTATGAATAATGTTATTGTAGAGAGACATCTTTAAATATACAAAGTTACTCATAATTTTAGTCTTCTCTTGTCTCCTAACAATTAGAATATATGATTGGTCTGATACTGAATTAAAAGACATGAATATGACCCATTTTATGAAATAAGTGTGATCCATTTGCAGAATTTTTTTTTCCCTTTCTGTCTTCCAATTAGTTAATTGTTGGATGACTCTGTCCAAAGAGATGTTTCAAATTTAGAACATCGTTTGACCTTTAATAAATGTCTTCCACGGTAGCAAAAGAAACCAAAGCATTTATTATCTTTATATTTAATGTTCTTATATTCCGTATTTATTTGATCTTTTGTACTCCAGTAAACGTTTTCACTTTGTGCTTTTTAAGTTGCCAATTTTCGTTGTTAATTTGTTTGGTTTAAGGAAAGTGAGAGATATTGGAAATTTAATTTGATGCATCGTTGTAAGACACGGATATGACTAGGATCTTACAGCAAGAAAAGTAGAGAGATGTTTTTAAAAATGCAATGGCATAAGAACAAGCCGAAAATGAAATTTTTAGAAGACTTATTCATCAGGTATATTTTTTTCATATAACATTGACGTGAATAACCACCAATAAATCAATACTTAAATCTCTCTTACTACAATCTAAAGCACAGCAATTAGCTGTGCTTTGGATTTCCAGCTAAAGCTTCCTTTTTATCATGCTTTTGGTAAAAATGCTATTTATCATGCTATTTACTTAATTCTCTTTTTAAGTATATATTTTGCTGCCCATTCACAGTCTTGTTCTAATTATTGATGGTTCCCCATTCTTTTTTTTTCTAAATGTATATAAATAGGATTATTAACAAAGAAGTTATGTCAGTTTGTATTTTGTGACCTGTGTGCAGCTGTGATGCAATAAATGTTGACCAAATAAAATTTTTTCATTTTATATATATAATCTAATTTTTTTGGCTGACTTACACAAATTTATGCTCCCTGGACCTTGCCGAAGCCTCATAATGGTAATATCTGAAAACAAATTTTACACATAGAGGTTAAACCTAGATATCTTCATGCTCCTAAACCACTTTCACAACTAGCTAGCTACCTAAGAGCTACAGTTTTTTTGTTCATACTTTCGAAAAAAGGAGTACCAAAACCATGGCATATAAACGTAGTAAACCTTTCACCTCTCTCATTCAAACAGAGGGCAAAATAAAGGCTCAACTAATTTCTTTGGACATAAACACAAATCAGGAGAGAACTTGAATGTTGGAAAGAGGCATATGGTTGACGAGCAGCTGAGACTAAAGCTAGCCAACACACCTCTGCCTGCCCTCTGGTTCTGCTGCTGAAGTTTCTCAAAGATTTTGATGCATTATAAATATATTTAAAGTTCAGAGAAATGATTTTTCATTCCTTCAATAAATTTTGAATTATTTTTCCTTGTAGTTTTTAATCTTTGTTATCTAGCACCTTTTCACTGTGTTTGCTTTTCCTCAACCCATTGCATAAATAAAATCGCCTGCTCTACTGCGCACTTTTTTAAAAAATAAATTTCCCCCGTGTCACTTTCCAAATAAAGCGAATTTTAATTTTTTTAAAAATCCGTACGTTATTTACAAGTCGTTTTCCCGTAACGTACCGACTTCCAAAAATTTCACTAGAAAACGACTTGAGGCAAGTCTATAGATAACATAGAGTTCTGGAACATCTTGATTTATGCTTTATGACGTACAATATCATGACGTAGATTTATTTTAACAATTCAACAGATGAATATTATTCCTTTGAAATATATTCTTTTCAGTTAAGATTTTTTTTCGTTAAGTTTTTTCTACAAAATAAATAAACCATTGAACTTTTTTTTTTCATGCAAAACTTTTCAGAAAGATTTGAAGAAAGCAATCTAAAATTAAATTGAACTTTGAAACTTGAAACACACGGATTCTTTAAGACCACAAGAAACTCCAAAAAATCGAGAATAATTGTTTTGAAAAAACTTTTACTTCCTTATTAACTATACTTATCCTCTTCTCTTCATTTATGACAGTATACTCTCTGTAATTCGAACTTCAAGAGAACCTTAATTTTTTTTTCGAATTGGTAAAGAAAGTTCGAACTAGAGGATGGTGAATCTCTAGTGTTCTGATTTCACGGGAGAATATGATTTGTTCGAATAACAGAAAGATTCTAATAATAGAGATTCGAATTAGAAAGAGTTGATGAAATATAAAATCAACAAGAGCGCTTAGCGCTTCAAAACTTTCCAATCTGGAGCTCCAATATGGCAAATATGCCTAGAATGATTGAAAGATAGCAAATTACTGATCAAAAATTGGAAAGAAGCATGACCACATCACTCCTAACAGATTTGATAGTGATTGGTATCAGAATCAAACAACTTTAACAGAAAATGTCAATCACTTGACTTATGATGTCGTTAATATTGCAAGTAATGGATGAAAAGTTGGTAAACATGAATGCATCAGTGCAAGCAAATATTTTAGCGTTAGGTATTGTAAACAGGCAGTTAGAAAAAAAAGTCAAATCAGGTGACCCATGATTTCATCTTTATTTGCGGGGTTATTGAAGGTTGAAGTAGGGATTAAAAATTGTAGAAGCACGAGTAGAATAGTGCTACCGACTTTTGTATGAATTTTAACATTTATTTCATGAATTTCAAATTGAAAAATTACATGAATTAACAGGGACCCCTAAATGCTAAAAATAACAATTGAAAGGGTCCCTTTTAGAAAAAAATCATTAACATGATGAAAGTAACAAGTGAAGTTAAAACAACTTTCGTTAGAGCAAAACAAATTATATGATATAGTAAACTGATATATATACGATGAAAAAGCAGCTTCACAAAAAATTCTCCTAAGGATATGAATCGAGGAAATACTTTTATATCTGTTAGTTTTAATAAAATTATTCCACAAAGAAACCCCGTGAAATGTCAAAGAATTTTTACCGTAATTTACAGAATTGTAGGACGGTACAAAGAATAGATCAGAATTTCGAGTCATTGTCGAGTCATATCTGAAATTTTACCAGGACAGAATAGACGTATAGTATTAGACGATCGTAGATTGGTAGTATAGACGATCGATTATAAAGGGAGATAAAAAATCACGTCACTAATGTCGTAATCGGTATTTGTTGGAATATTGAAGGTTGAGATAGGCGTCAAAGGTTTGGAACTGATAAGGAGTTCATACCTGCCAATGTTTGTAGCTAATGGAAAATTTAACTGAACAATTGTTTTCCACAGGAACATTGCTCTATAAAATAAGCTATAATTTGTTAAAATTGAATCTAAAGAGACGAGAGAGAACAAATGTTTGAAAACCAGTTGAATCGTCGTTACTTTTAGAAAGAGATAGGGTAAATTGCTCGAACCGGAAAGTTTATTGGTTAAGTTTGAACCCCATAGTTTTTCCTATATTAACTATATTTTTACTATATTTTCCTATAGTGTAACCAAAAAAGTCCTATTTTGACAAAAAATTACAAAAGGCAGATGGATTTTTTGTATAAATGGTGAAAATCAGTTTCTTCTTGGATTTAAAATGTCGGGAGAATAGAGAGATTGGGGAGGCCCAAAATTTTCATTTTTCGCAAAATTTGATGACGTCATTACTATTTGGAGGATCCAATGACCTGAAACCACTTGCAATATATGTGCAATCTCATTTTTAGTATATTAAGGCTTAAGGCCGCTTTAAGGCCGCTTTACACTTTATTTTCTATCAATTTATTGATGAGAATATTACAAATGTGAACTCTGTCCGGCAAGACAATTCGAAAAAATCAAATATTTTTGTTTACAAAGAGTAGGCAATGTAATAATTTTCAAATCAAACCGATCTTGAATAAAAAATAATTGATGAGATTGAAAATCATGATGTCATAGATATAGAACAAAAAGTTGGTCAAATATTAATATAAGGTACGCCCGTACGCTATAAATATCTATGGTTTTTGCCGTCAAGATCTATAGATAACAATAGAAATGGATATGGCACTTATTAATTACACTTTTTTTTTTAAGAAACCAAGCACCAGGCCTAGCTCCAACAGTTTCTTAAAATTTTTCGAAATTTGCTTGCAAAAGTTTCTTCTATTTTCACGCATATAATTAATCGAAGAAAAAACAAGTTGAGCATTTTTATTAATTGTTTTTACCAGACAATTTGTGCATTGTATGGAAGAAAGACAATAAACATTGCTAAAATAGTGATTGCCATATGGAAATACTAATGAAACCGAAGTGCATGAATGGCGTAATATCAGTTTTTTCACTTGTTTTGTCTATTCAGGGCGGAAGTTTGATTATAATTATGTGCAAAAACGTTTCTTAGCAAAAATTAGCTGTGTTTTCCTTGTTCCAAAACTTTCTAAATTTTTAACGAGTCCAGAACTAAGTTTCTTATAAAAAAAACAAATGAAAATGTTCGAAAGTGACTTAGTATTCCGTCGAGATCTATAAGGCATAACAATATAACAATGAGTTAGGACTTGCAGCTTGCTAAAGACCGTTTCCCATTCTTTTTATTACGCGTCAAATGTTTTAGCGAACAAAATTTAGTTGGAATCCAACTTCTTTTTGTTCGCTGAAAAATGGTTTAAGCGAAATAAACTTCAGCCAATCGAATTGGAGGGTTTTATCGAAAAATTCCGTTCGAGGGGAATTTTTGGGAATGGAAAACGGCGCACAGTTGAATGTTGAGGAGTTAGAGAATGTTGCTTTGCTAAATAAACATTCTGCTTTATTTCCAAGATTTTTTGGCATCCCTTTTAAAGACGAAGTTTGAGATCTATAGTGTGATATTTATGGGTTTATACTCTATCAATGATTGAAATCAATATATTGATGAAGAATGTTGCAGAAGTGTAAATCGGCCTTAAAATTTGGTGTAACAAATTTCCGAGAATGATATTTCATTTGCTTATTTTAATAGTTCTCGTAGAATACTGTATTGAATAAGCTGTTTTTGGAGAAGCTTGTTTTTAATCATTCACCTCATTTTACGCTACTTCATTATTTCAAAATTGTGAGTGCTTATTGGTTTCGATTAGTGATGACACCAACCCAGATTGGTTGCTAAGTTTTGGTCGGAAGGGAGAGAAAATTGGTAGATAAGGATATGGTGTTAACAATTTCTTTACTATTGTCAATCCAGAATGTACAAAAATAACGTAAATTAATTTGTGTCTAAGTTAAATACAGTTAATAAACTTCTCGAGAATTAAAATATTACACTAAACACGCAGAATGAATAGCTAGAAAGAGAAATAAAATGTAAAAATAGTTCGATAATTTTTTTGAAACTTCATTTGATTCATTATAATTTTTAATTCATCAATTTATCATTTAATGTTTTTTTTATATTTGAATAGAAAGAAACAAACGCAAAAACAAAAGTCATATATTTTAACTAAGTTAATAATAACGTAACTGCCCGTTTAATGAATTAAACAAGAAAAACTTTATTAATACAAGGTAATACAACCATAACATGGCGAAACAAAAGAATGAAATTGAATTACTAAACCAAATTATTTACTTAAGCTTAAAATTTTACCAGAGTTTTTGTTAAATACAACTTGTAAATTGCGCATATTAAGAAGAGCGTCGGATAATTGTTCTATCGACAATTTATGTCCGTCACAAACGGTGTTGATCACGTCACTGAAGACAACGCACCATATTTCCTCATCGTTAACTTCAAACAACACTTCGGCGTTAATTGTGAGAGGAAGTTTTGATATCTTTGTGCGACATGAGCAGTTTGTTTAACTTTCAATTGTGTCTTTGAGGCTGATATGGTCGATCTTTGTTTTGCATGATTTGCATGAAAAGTATTTTTTTAATATTTCGTGCTGTCAAAAGTTCTCCTATTTGAACGGTTGTGTTGTTGGATTGCAGGATTTTGGTACCTTCGATCGATTTGATTTCTTGTTCTGTTTCTTTAAAAGTTGAATCTCTTGTTGAAACAACATATCATTCGCCTTTGAATTGTTTTAATAAAAGGTGAGTAAGCAAATATTTTTTTTAGTGGAAAGTTTATCCGCAAAGTCTTTCCACAAACGACATTGTATCATGCCAGATAGGTCCTCAAGTAAACAATCTTCCTTGATTTCGGCGGAGCCAAATCGGGTTTCGACAGTTTTAAACGGCTCAGTACCTATGGATATGGTGGCTGTAACGGATATAAATTGAATACGATTAGGATCCATCGCCTTAATGTCTTTAATGTTAAGTTCTTGCGTTTTTTTATCTCCGAATAATTTGGATGCGTCGCATTGCAAATCGGGATTGAATTCGAAACCAATTTCTCGATGGTGCATCGTAAATACACCACAGTTGTCGCCAAAGATTGGTAGACCGTCTTTTTCAGAGGAAACGGAGGTGTCTAGCTTCACAGGTACATTTATTTTTTCCAAATCTTTTAGTTTAGCGTAGCAATAATTGTTATATCCAATTATCCGCGTTGTTGCCGATTCTTCTGTTTGTATTATAAAATCATAATATGTAGTTCCTTTCTTCGATATTTTCTTGGGGCTGACGCTTTTCAAATAGCCGATTTTTGTTTCTTTTCTTTTGCGGTTGTTCTTGCCGTCCATTATTGCTAAAGAAAAAAAAAGTTACAGAAATTTATAAATTTTTAAATTGAAGTACCGGTAAAATAGAAAATTAAAATGTAATACTTTTTTTAACTTTTATGTTTTCTCTGATTCTCTCTGCAATTTTTTTCTCTTTTAATTTTTAAATCAAAGCTTTCTTATTTTTTCATGTATGACAGATGGTTTCCATCACTTCGTACCGAGGATTATTCATTTATTATTCATTGAAGAGAATGGGTGAGAGGTTTATTGCTAATCGTACCTGTAATTGCTTAAGTTAGAAGTTAACAATGTTTTAATTTTTTTATTCCCAATACGTTAGGTGCGGCGAAATATCAAACGCAAGATAATTTACATTTTTAATCGTATACTTTTAATTAGTGCTGTATTTATAAAAACACCGTTTACACGTGCTTTCTTTCCGGCTAGAGAGAAATACGTTTAAACTCGTTTCCAGCTGGAGGGAAATACGTTTAATGGCGAGAATTCAATTGGGAACAAAAAAATCCGGGTTTTATTAAAAATTTTACCAATCCGCTTTTTGAATCCGAACTTAAAATTATCATATGAAAATATATGAATTTACTATGTCCGTCCAGACACAACTACCATGAAAATGTTGATAGGAAGAAAAGTCTCTGCACTTTTCAATGGAGTGTTGCAATTATTTTTAACCCACTATAATTTTGCTTATTCAGCAAGAGTGTCATTTCATCGATGAATGTTGAAACGGCCTAGAGTCAGAATCAATCTTTTTAGCGGTAGGAAATGGAAAAGTTTTTTTGTCTATCGCAAAAAGACGAAGATAATTTGTAGCGAAAAATTTATTCATCGCCAATCTGGGCCAATCAAAATAGAATTAATTTTTTTGGCGAATAGAATTTGCGACGAAATAAATTTGCAAATAAAAATAATTTTGATTCTTATTAGGTTCCGTTTGCGACATTGGAGAGTGGAGGTGAGAACTTAAAAACTAGTAAAACTAATAAAATATTACCGGAGCTAATAAAAATTCGTAGTGTCGTAGTGTCCTCCATCGAATTCTGGTAAAACAACTAAATAAATTTCATCTGTTGCAATTGTCATCACATCTGTATCTTAAGAAGAAAATATATAAAATTTTCAAACATAGTTTTCTTCTAGTCTTGATAAAAATGTTTCCAGCGCACTGAACGCAGAGGTTGTGAATAGGGATTCATTCATGCCGTATTAACAGTTAAGAACATTTGATTTTCTGACAGTAGAGTGCTCATCTGAGGGAATGATTTGTTAGGAATTTTGTTTGAATTGTTGATATGATTAAGTCGATAGAATTTTTATTTAGATTTTCAATTTGGCCAAATTCAACGCTCTTTTAATTTCGATAGACATTTTGTTTTTTAAGGAAATAATCGTGATGATTTTTCGTTCGACAAATGATCGACAAATTTCTTTCTGATCAAGAAGTTGAAATTTTTTCAAGTCACTAGCAAAAAAATAGTGCAATGTGCTATCTGTTACGGCGCTAGAATGTTAAATCACAGAGTTATATAGTTCTACAAAGTATATAATTATATTATATAGTTATATAGTTCTTCGTAGAACTATATAACTCTGTGGTTAAATGATATTTTGCTGGTGCTTATATAATGGCGCCATTTTGTCCCAATACTTACGCAAACGTATCATGTTTAAGTTAAAACACATACCGTTAGTGTCTTGCGAAAAAAAACTTAAATCCACCAAAAATCAATGGAAAGTTGTCTTTTTTTGTTTTAAAAGAATTACAGATTTTTTGTTTGACTTGCTTTTCTGTGCTAAAAGCGTTAAGTCACAGCTAAAAGCCTTATGTACAAATTGGTAAATAATTCAAGAATATTCTACGTTTAGTAAAAAAAGTATATATATATTATGGACGTAAAGCCTTTTCAATTTAATACTTTACTAAAAAATTTTTTAAAAAAGTCTAATTTTTGGCGATTGAACCTAATACACACAAAAGTTTTAAATAAAAAAAATCATGGACAAATCATATATGGATAAGAAAGGAAAAACAAACAACGAACCAAAAATACAGAAGTTTGTGAGATAACCTTTCGTAATGCTGGGAACATTTGCTTGTGTAAACTACAATCAACTGAAAAAAAAATCTTTCAATGGTTATAATTATATCCGGAGCATAAAAAACGTTAAAGTACATGATTAAATACCTTTTCAGAGTTCTTGCTTCTGATAGCGTAGCGTGAAGAACAACTTATCACGTTTTGAATCGTGCAGTGATTGGCTGGCAGATGATGACGAAACAAAATTGATTTGATGATAGGTAGCTAACATAACTTAATAGGTAGGCAAGGTCGTTTTCGCAAAGCTAAATTTATTGACACATAAGCTCCATTGTATGACCACTTTTTTCTCAACATATGTCTTGTATGGTTATAATTAATAGTAGGATGATTTCCATTCGTCTTTAGACTTTCGAATTTGACTTGAATTGACTTCATTTACATAAGATTGCTGTTTATAATTATTACAATGATTTTAATATTCATACTCGTATGAAAATATAATACAATAAATTTTAATTTCTCCAGTAAAAAGTCACAATCTTTAATTCATATTTCCTGATATTTAAGAAAGTAATAAATATTTACATGCTTATCAATCTACTTCAATTTTAACTTTCGTTTCAAGCAAAAACTCGTGAAATTCCGAAAACAATTAGCATGCAAAAAGACCTATCATCTATACATTAATTTTTTGGAGAAGTATATTTTCAATAAATAATGAACAAGCAGGACATACAAACCACAGGGCATTTACACCAAACACTGATATTTAAAATAAAATTGCACTCGAAAAATGTTCTTGGAAAAAATGTAATTTGGAGTTGACAGTTGCATACAATTTATCAATAATATTGCGCTCTTTTAAATTGAAACATCTAAATTGAAAACAGATATTTGCAAAAAGCGTCAAGATCGAACATGCCAATTAAAATGTTGCACACTAGACGGACAATTATTACTTGTAAAAACAAGACGGAATAAATAAATACGTATTAAATATATTAACTCAAATTGTCATTTAAAAAAGTACTGCAGAATTCTACTTTCTGGCTCAAGAGTTATGAGGATTGTTCTTTTCTAAAATATTGCAACTAAAATGAACAAAAATCAGAAGGTCGGTAAAACTAATAAAAAGATACTTCAGGCAAGGAAATGATTTTAGAGACTTTAAAGCAAATTTTGATAAAAACGTTAGGCCTTTTATAACTTTGTTGATTTGGTAAAAATAAGCCAGAATAGGAGAATTCGGGTAGGGTAAACCCAGGGTCACTAAGATCAAGAATGGGTAAGAACTTTGAAAATACAGCAAGTGATAGCTTGATAGTATACAATCATTAATTGTGCAGATTTGAAAAAAGTTTAAATTCCTACCAAATATCAATTAGCCAGTATTGATATCGATATGAACGTGAATTAATGTGATTATTAAAAGGTCAGAAGTCTTTAACGAAAAAGTAGAAGTTTTCCCATATAAACTGTCCTTTCAAAAAATTGCTGATAAGAGGTAAGGTTGTAAATAATTGAAATCTGAAATGTTACTCAAAAACATTTATGACTTTACAAAAAATGCTGAAGAAAAATATGATTATGATTGCATACTACCAAACAATACACCCCCACCTCTCCTTAATGTCGAATTGTCTGGCGAATAATTTGGCGAATGGACATATAGTGACAAATAAGGCGAATTTTCATGCAAATAATACGGCGAATAATACGGCGAATTGTCTGGCGAATAGACATATAGTGACAAATAAGGCGAATTTTCTGGCGAATTTTCTGGCGAATAATACGGCAAGCTGTCTACCTTTTTCTATAAATAAGCTGTACAAGAATTAAACTACCTTTGCAGTGGAACCTCCTTGTATTTGCGTACCAGTCATTTGATGCTGTGTAAGAAAGAAAACAGTAATATATTAATTTAACATGATCATAAATTAGATATAAAACGTATAATTGTCAAAACAATTTCTGAACAAATTTCTGGGCAGATGTCAGGGCAGATGTCTGGGCAAATTTATTGAGTGATAGAAAAAAAATATAATTATGATACCTTTATTGTAACTTTTCTTGATGGATTGCAAAGTCCACTTCATACTTTGACAACTAAAACTTGATGCATTCATGATCTGAGTAGAATACAGAATGAATAATACACTGATAACAATTATTATCCAACAATGATTTCCTGATATAAACATGGTCTAGTAGTGATCCTTGTAAATGTGTTGGTTCATTCAAGATAAGTTGATATTCGTCAAGTAAGTTAGCAACTGTGTTTCTTTTACTTTCACCTGCCAATGCATTTATGTTGAAATCACCTAGTATGATATCAATTGGTGAAGAGATTTCTGTCATTCCACGAAGATCCTGAAAAAACAAAGTATTAGAGTAGTTATTTTTTTTATAAAGTAATAAAATTCTGAATCACTGTTGTGAAAACGTTTCCATTTTAAAACTTAATATAGACCAGGGTGCATAGCAATGATGATTATTTAGAGTGACATCTGGTGAGTAACATATGGCGAGACTGCATTCACTTTGATCAGGAGATGTATTGTAGCTGCTATTGAATGGTAATATTTGTTCATCAATTGATGTGGTATCATAGGTTGGTAAAAGACCTGTTTCTGTAAAGAGGATAATATCAGAATCTGTGATTACTTCATCATTGAAAATATCATGTACATGCTTTCGTGGTGATCTGACATTATGAGAGTGTGTTATTGTAAGGGTATTTGAAGATTTTTTTAGTTTGGGTAAGGTATTGAGCAAGCAACTTTCTCGTAATCTGTTGTATTCTTCCTTAGCTTGTTGATTGGCTCGAATTGCTTTGGAGTTATAATTTCCTGTTAGATGTAAACCTTCATAGGATTGAACTCTGGATAGAGCAACGTACATTTGCCCTTGGTTGAAATATCTCTGTTTTAATAATTCGAAACTGATAACAGCATTTGGAACACTCAAACCTTGAACTTTGTGGACTGTGCATGCCCAAGATAAAGCAAGTGGAAATTGAGTTCTTTTAATAACTGTAGATTCGGTTAAATATTTGTCTACTTTAATACTGGTTTCGCATCGTTTAATTGGGACATATCTATGAAGTCTTGCAAAGTTATCCTCTCTCATGGAAATTAAACCTGCATCTGGATTATCAAATTGAACATAAATTACTTTCACAGAACCATCATATGATTTAATATGTTGAATTTTTCCGATTAATCCATTTAGTAATTTATCAGCAAGATCGATATTTGAGGTAAGCATTACTCTTGCACCTACTTTAAGTTTCAGTTCTTGAGCTAAACCACCTGTTTCTTGTTGACTTCTCCGCATAACTTCGCTGATTTTTTTGAATGGAACATCTTGTGGTATGTTGTCATTTGCTGGGATGATATAACATTCGCCTGGCATTTCCTCTAATATCCTTTGATTGTGAGCTGCAGCAGGTTTGTTTTCAGCAAAAATATGTAGAAATTGTTGTAATTCTTGGTGTTGATCAGGGGTTACAAATCTTTCTTTCAATAAAACTTCATCATCCTCAGTTAGTTCTCCTATTCTGACTTTGTTCAAAAGTTGAATAAATTGTAAATTTGATTGCCTCATTATCTGTGTTAATTCCACTAATTTGTACTTATTCCACATATCCTGCCACAAGCACGTTATCACTGAAATCCATTTAGAATCTTCATTTCGGTTGTATACTGGTTTTCCTTTGGCTGGTGGAAGTTTATAAAAGTCTCCGCAAACTATCACTGAGAGACCGGCAAAGGGAACATAATCTTTGAACCCGAATATTTCTGAAAGTCGCAAACTTACTTGGTAAAATAATGCTGTAGAAACCATACTTATTTCATCAATGACAACTAATTTCACATTCGATAATTTATTTCGTAGATCTGATCTATGTTTGTGGCTCAAACTTCGATATTTGGTGTTTGGTGCAATACCTAGCGCAGAATGTATGGTTGAACCCTCAATATTAATAGCTGCAACTCCTGTGGGTGCGAGTAGAAGAACACGTGGTTTCAATAAGTCTGTACTTCTTAATAAAAATGTTTTCGAAACAGCATGGTATATGGTTTTGATCAGATGAGACTTTCCACATCCGCCGCTACCTGATAGAAATATATGAAATGGTTCAATGGTTTGTTGTTGTGGTAAGCTACAATGTTGTGGTCATTTACAACAGCAAGCACTTCAGGACCATTTACTTTGGAGCAAAAGGTTGGTGGATTTCCGTGTTTCAAATAGGCTATTGTACGAAAAGGGTAAAATAATTTAAGGAGTGAATGGGCGTACTTTTCAGGATTTTTTTCTTTGTTTTTGGGAATAACATATCGAAGAACTTTCTTTACTTTGCGGAGGCAATAAGTTTCTTTTGAACTGCGGAGTTTAAATTTGTTCGGTAAATTCAATTCAGTGTGATTGGATTCAACAAATTCATCAGGAAATTCATCAGGTTGATAATCAGTATTTTCTGGTTTGTACATGAGGTCATAATTTGCAACAAACTCTGCAAAGCATAAAGAATCAAGGACAGGTGTTTTGCTTGGTCTATCTATATATCTTTCCAAATCTCCTTTCTTGTAAATGTCGTTGCTATCAGGAGGTAATTTATCGATATCTTCTTTCGATTTCAAGACACGATACCTTTCTGATTCTAAATTGTTATTGACAAAAACTACTGCTGGAAAAACTCTTCGTAAGTGCAATTCTGGTAAACAATGATATACTGCTTCTTGAACAGAACACTCTCGACTTTTCCCGTATGCTAATGCAATTTTTTTCATCGTATCTTTAAATGGACAATTTTTTTCTAATGACTCCTTGACTGCTTGCATCATTGCCAATGTACACTCATCTTCCGACTTGGACATATATGAACACATGTATGTTACTGCTCTGTATTTGTCGAATATTGGCTGTATATCAATATTTGCTTCCCATGCTAGAAGGCCATCTGAAAAATAGTTGTTTATAAAACAGGAATTTGGAGGTCTTTTGAAATGAATACCTAAGTCTTTATTTGGCGATATGGACAAAGCTCTGTAGTAATCTTGTTC
>JANSTP010277813.1:0-19069 GCA_025330745.1 Cladonema radiatum | reverse complement strand
ATTGTGATACATGTGTTCCTTAATGGTGAAATAACTAAAAATAGGAATTAAAATTTTATTTTCTTAATTACTTCTTCATACAGAAGTATAAAACCTGTTATGACTAACAAGACAGGAGACCTGTGACTAACAGGACATTGCAAAACTTCAGTAAAGTTAGCCTCACGAAATGAGAGGCTGGCCTCACATTTACTCCTCCAACATAAAATGATCAATATAAAAGGTTTCGGATCCTGCCAATTTTCAAGGCGTGATTGTGCTTTTCGGCCGAGTTTCACTCGATTTTCTCGCCAATTTCAAAATCTTATAGATTTTCACTATTAGAATCAGAACTAAGAGTCAAAATTAAAGGTTTTCGAGTTTCGTGCAGAAAGTTATCTATTGGACCACATAAATAGACATATGATAAAGAATCCTGCCAAGTTTCAATGCGTGATTATGGTTTTTGACCGAGTTTTACTCGATTTTCACACCAATAAGGAAACCTTCTAGATTTTCAATGTTAGAATCAGAACTATGGGTCAATATTAAAGGTTTTCAGATTTCGTGCAGAAAGTTATTCATTGACCCACATCAATAGACAAATAATAAAGAATCGTGTCAATTTTCAAGGCGTGATTGTGCTTTTCGGCCGAGTTTCACTCGATTTTCTCGCCAATATCAAAACCTTATAGACTTTCACTATTAGAATTCTAACTAGGGTCAATATTAAAGGTTTTTGGTTTCCGTGCAGAAAGTTATCCATTGGCCCACATAAATAGACATATAATAAATGGGTCAATTAATAACTTTCTGCACGAAATCCGAAAACCTTTAATATTGACCCTAGTTAGAATTGACGTCGTATACTTTCGCCTACTTCGATTGCTGTTAATCCAGGGTTTTTGTCTAATGATAAAAGGCGGCAGGCAAGAAATGCTTCTAAGCAAAAAGCACTTTCGGAATATATTTTTTTTGCGACTTCAGCGATTGTTTGACATAAGTCAGTTGATATTGAACTAAACAGTTTCAAGGTTAAAATATGGCACCATCCTTTACCATCAATGTCAGAAGGAAATGCACCAACCTTGGTCTTGATTGCTGCTTTCCGAATCGAAGTCTTGAATGGTTTCTATAATACCACGTTTTAGTACTAAACGCAAAGCACAAAAGAAGTTATAAAAGTTTTCGAAAATGGACCTTCTAATAACGTCATAAGCCGTTGCCATAGCAATCAACCGCCAAAATTTTGAAAATTAATTTTCTAATGATTTCATAAGTCGTTGCCAACGACCTATGACGTCTTAAAAATGTCAAATTTGGAAATTTTTAATACCTTCACTTATTCCTTGTCTTTAGTGACCAAACTTGGTACACGTATAACTAAAATGGTTCCAAATATTTTTGAGCCCATTATGGTGGTTGGTTGCCATCGCAACAGCCTATGACATCATCAACAGGCCAAATTTGGGATTCTTGAATAACCTTACCTGTACTTTGCATTTAGTGACCAAACTTCGCACACATATACCCCAAATGGTTCCGAATATTTTCATGCCAATTTTAACGGTTGGTTGCTACGACAACGACCTATGACGTCATCAAAATGTCAAATTTAGAAATTTTTGATAACTGCACCTACACTTTGCCTTAGTGAGCAAACATGGTACACATATGCCCCAAATGATTCCGAATATTTTTGGCCCTATTTTGGCAGTTGATTGCCATGGCAACAGCCTATGACGTCATCAACAGGCAAAATTTGGAATTTTTGAATAACTTCACCGGTACGTTGCCTTTAGTGGCCCAACTTGATACACATATACCCCAAAATCGTTCCGAATATTTTTAAGTAAATTTTCACAGCTGGTTACCACGGCAACAGCCTATGATGTTTTTCAGTCATGAATATTTCAATTCTAAATGTATACTTCAAACTTACTTTCATTTTGAATATCAGCAAGGGATTGCGCTGCGATGTTATTGCTGCGACTGCGTCAGCAGTTCTGCTGGCCTGAGGACTGCGTCAGGTCGACGCTGCGTGCAGTTAGTTTACTTACTAAGCTTAATTTTTCTTTATAATTAACTATTATATTGTATTAAATTCAATCTGTGGACATGCATGTTTCGACCTTATTAGGTCTTCTCAGCACAGCTCAGAATTGGAGCGACTACTAATCAAATCGACCAGAGTGCTCAAATGACCGAAGTCATGAGCTTTGCAAATAGCGCTTGTGGTGTGAGATGATTTTCTTCAGAGTGCTCAGCCCGAGGGGAGCGTAATAAATTCAATATGTGAATTCAATTTATTCGTGGGTTACGTGGGTACGTGCTTACGTGGGTTCGTTTGTTGCGTGGGTACGTGGGTTACGTGGTTCCGTGGGTACGTGGATCTTTAAAAAAATTACGTGGGTTACTTGGGTGACGTGGGTACGTGGATCTTTAAGAAAATTACGTGGGTTACGTGGGTACGTGGGTTGCGTGCCTACGTGGGTCCTTTGAAAAATTGCGTGGGTTATGTGGATCCAATTTTTTTATTTATTTTTTTCAACGTCGAAGAAAAAAAGTCACTACAATTTATAATGTCTCCTAGTCCTTACTGTCAGTCATCTGCATGTATTATAACTGGTATTTATGACAAGCAGGCAAAAAAAAAAAAAAACGTAAGAAAAGTGAAAAGAAGTATGAAATTATATTGAATATCGTACAAAGGAAATGCCGCACAAGGGACAGGCCACTTCTAAACACGACTTGATAATAGCCAAAGATTGTGTATTATTGCAAATTAACTAAAACGGTATAATGGTAAGATATGCTTTAGGACATTGCCATGTGAAGACAGAAAACACTATATTAATAAGGTAATATGCAAAATTTGTTTTGTAAGCAAAAGTCTTTTGATTTTCAATATCACTATATTTTCAGAGAGAAGGTAGAAGAAGGGTTTGCTAGAGGTTGAAATGAAGCCCCTTCCACGCCCCTTCGATTGGATATATGTCTTTCTTAATATGAAAATAAATATGCTATGTTTCTTTAAAATTAAAGAGTATTTTTTTAAATATTCCCTCCTCTTACTCTAAATTTCTCTTCTTCTTTTTAATCGATTGAAAGTAAGGAAAAAACTTCAATATTTTGACTTCCTCCATTTTTCATTATTTGTGATGCAAAACAAATTTAGGGAAAGGCTTTTCGAACTCATAGTTCAAATCAATAAAAAATACGTGTCTCACGAGCGACTGTTTTCGAATTGATTCAAAACGATTTTAGCAAAAGATGGGGATCTTTCAATTTCTAAAAACTAGAAACACAATTGACTTTAAATTTGCACTGTATGACCAAAACTTACGTGCAACTTTTGGAACGATACATTCTCAAGCCCCAGTTCGTTGAGGTTGGCTTTTTTAAAAGTATGGTATCTAACGAGACTATGTAAATTGTAGTATTTCCAGTCTGAGAATGTGGCAAAATTTCCAGTGGCAAAAATACCGACTTTAATTTTTTTAGTGGCGAAATTACTGGTGGCAAAATTACGGCGGCAAAACCTCCAGTGGCGAAATTCCTGAGCATGCTGCCGGTTAATATAATCAGATAGACCGACCCAGAACCCACATAACACACATTTATTCCCACATTAACATCTAACCTAGTGAGGTTTTCAAGAACCCAATTATAATTGACCCACATTACTTAGGTAGTTTTTTCAAATCCGCAAAAAATTGAGACCAACGTAATCTACGTAGATTTGTCAAAGACTCACGCAAGAAAAAAAAAAAAATTGTCCCACATAATTTTTCGAAGGATCTACGTAGGCACGCAAGCCACGTACACACGTAACCCACGTAATTTTTCCAAAGACCCACGTCACCCACGAACCCACGTAACCAACGTAATGTTTTAAAAACCCCACGTACCAACGTCACTCACGAACCCACGTAACCTACGTACCCACGCAACGCACGAACCCACGTAACCCAAGTAACCCATGTAAGCACGTACCCACGCAACCCACGAACTCAATTTAGCAAACTCACAAATACCTAGCAAACAAAACTTGGTACACATATACCCCAAATGGTCCTAGATATTTTGGACCTATTTTTGACGCTTGGTTGCTATGTTAGCGAGCTATGACGTCTCTAAAAGATCAATTTTCGAAATTTTTAATAATTTTACCTGTACTTTTCCTTTAGTGATCAAACTGGGTACACACATACCTCTAATATTTTCTGAGGATTTTTAAGCCAACTTGGACGGTTGGTTGCTATGGCAACGGCGTATGACGTCACTAAAAGGTCAATTTTCGAAATATTTTATAAATTTACCTGTACTTTGCCTTAGGTAACTAACCTCGGTGAGATTGGATAGGTCACGAGTTACGTGTTGTGGGTTACGAGTTACTAATGAAAACGCGAGTTGAAACTAAAATGTGTGAGTTAAGAGTTACGAGTTGTATAAAACTTGCGAGTTTGAAATATTAATGCAAGCTGAGCAATGAAAAGCACGAGCTAGTATCAGGGTTTCTCGTGTTGATAGGAAAACTTTACGAGTTGATTCCAAAAACAACGAGTTACTATCAAATCTGCAAGTTAAAATGAAAATTACTAATTTTTGGAGGGTGAACAAAAAAATCTGGATGAAATTTTCATTCTTTAATCTATATCTGCACCAATTGTATCCACACCACCAACCACTCTTTTCAGCCTGTTTTCACTCGTTTCATTTTGTTCAAGTCTTCTGAGAGATTTAACAGACAGTTATCGAAAAAAGTGCAAACTACATAAAAATTATCAAGAGATCAATTGCAACTTTATTTGAAAAATTATGTAATTTCTAAAGATCAAGGCTGGTTAAAATCAACGATGCCCGAACCCTCCAAAGACCAGTTTTTATCCAATAAGTTTGAAAAAAACCGAGCAATATGGTAGCTAACCTACTGGATACGCTATTTTCTTAAAATACGCTATTTTCTTTGAGCTGAAACTTTTTGATTATTAATATTCTATGGAGGGTCAATGACAAAAAAGGGGGATCGATTGCTGAAGGAGGGGATCAAAACTGATTGACAGTTCTTAAGGTTTGAGTAATAATCATCAACAGTCTTGTGAAACGGTCTTACTAATAATCAAATATATCATATAAATCATATGATTTCTTTAAAACATTTAACAAAAAAGCTCAATTTAAGTTGCAAAAATGTAGGCCCACGATTTTTGAGTTAGGTTGATTTTCATGAGGATCAACAATTTCATAAAAAGTGGGGGGGGGGTTGGGAAATCAAAGGGGGGATACTTTCTCTCTTTGGATTTTTGAAGGGGGAATTTTTGAGTACCTCTTGAAAATGAGTGAAAATGGTGAATAAACTACCTCGTAGAATGTAACTCGCAACTTGCACCAATATATTTAACTCGCACTTTTATTCCGTAACTCATAACTTGTAACCCACAACTTGTTAATTACTAATCCTCAACTCGGTACATCTGTATCCGGAATGATTCTGGATATTTTTGACCCAATTTTGACGGTTGGTTGCTATGGCAAAACCTAAGACAACATTACAGCATGATGAAAAGTAAAACACATAAATTCCAAACTTTCTCATATTCGGAATCGCGCAGATATTGCGGTTGAGTAAACGGTTTTCAACATTTTTAGGCAATTTTAACGGTTGGTTGCTATAGTAATGCCCTATGACGTTATTGAAACTAAAATTTTTCGAAAATTTTAAGATAGCCTATGACCTCATCAAAAGGCCAATTTTGAAAACTAATAACTTCTAATAAGGACACTTTTAATAACTTCACCTCTACTTTGCTTTTGTGACCAAACTTAGTACACATATAACCCAAATGGTCGTAGATATTTTGGACCTTCTTTTGACGGTTTGTTGCTGTGGTAACAGCCTAAGACTAAGTTTTTGTAACTTGATCTGTACCTTGCCTTTAGTGACCAAACTTGCTACACATATACCCCAATTTGTTCCTAATATTTTAGACTAAATTTTACAGTTTGTTGCTATGGCAGCAGCCTATGACGTGATAAAATGGTCAAAATTCGAAATCTTTAATATTTTCGCCTATACTTTGTCTTATGTAACAAAACTTGGTGCACGTATAGGTCGAATGGTTGCAAATATCTTGAGGCTAATTTAGAGGTTGGTTCCTATGGCAACGACCTATAACGTAATGAAAAGGTCAGTTTTCGAGTTTTTTTTAAACTTTACCTGTACTTTGCCTTTAATGACCAAACTTGGTACAGCTATACCATGAATGTTTTTGAAAATATTTATACTGATTTTGAGGTTCGTTCTGATTTCATAAATTTATAACCAAAATTCTTAATATCAGCAAGGGATCGCGTAGCGACTGGAAGGGACTGCGTCGCATGCTAAACCAACAGTCAAGGTCGGGTCGACGCTGCGTGCAGCTAGTTATTATTATTATTATTATTATTATCATCATTATTATTATTATTATTATTGTTATTATTATTATTATTATTAATACTTTTTCGACATCTAAAAACTCACAAAGAAACAAGCAAGAAAAAATAAAAAATAAAGTACAAATTAAACATAAAATCTAACCTAATTACAAAAAACTTTATTAGTGCGTTGCAAATAACAAAGAATGAGTTTATTTTTCGTATTTCCATGTAGTAGGACTAACTAATGCCAAAGAGGCTTGCTCACTTCCATAAAAGGTGTGTGACGCTACGCAAATTATATAGGATGTGTCAAAAAAAAAACAAGCATGGGTTATTTTTGAACTTTTCGACATATCTGCAGTATTATCGCCTTTTGTTGATGAACCTTTACAGCCATGAACTATGAAAAAAAATTGCATCATGCTTCTGTAAATAATGCTGTTTCCGTTAAAACAAAACTTTTCTTTAATGAGCAGTGAAAATTTGCGTCAATTGTCACTGTGAAAAATCTTATTGAAATCAAAAAATATATAGAGCTTATACGTCAAAAAACACTACCATCTACTTTCATAGACGTTCTGCTTTCAGATTATCTTAAATGTTCAATATTCTACTATTAACCTTTAAAACTAACTTGCAGAGACTGCTCGATCTTGTTATCAATTGTGCCTTTGAAGAAAATTTTTCCTTTTTTTAAGTACCACATCTTTCTGAAAATCACCAGGCGAGTGATCATCACACTCCTTGGTTGAGTTAAGATGTGTGATTTTAAATTGCTTTTCTGAAGCGAATATTGTCAAGGAGAGTTATTTGGTATTTTAGACGAGTCGAAACCACTCTCTTCAATATATTAACGTGTGTATGTAGCCCTACACAACTGATCTTTCGCCTGAAATGGACAAACCTGGTCTGTCAGCTCTATGTATTGTTTGATTTCATTAGCGTTTTTAAACAGTGCCCATTGACTCTAATTTTCACCACTTACTAAAATAGCAGTTTATTATATCGGAAATAGAACTATGATAGCTTAATGCTGTAAAATTTCAGCTATTAAAAAGTGATATTACTGGAGATATTTCAAATTCAGCCATGCTTGTTTTTTTTTGACACACCCTATAAATAGATTATGCCGTATTTTGAAATTTGTACAAAGTGATTTGCCTTCGATAAGAATACAATGCTAAAACCTTTTAGTATAGCATTCGGCATGATTTTTGGAGCGGCTCAAGGTTTTCAGTCTTTCTTGTTAGGTAACAGTATAGGGAGATAAGGTCATCCTGAAAAGCGAGCTTATACGATGATATCTGCAGAAGAATCTGATAATATTGTATCAGGGTTCTTTTGTAATGAAAGAAAATTGTTTGGGAAAATATAAAAATACTTGTGGACACAGTTAAAACAATGGAGAATCGCACAAACTTCATATATCTCAAAGGTTATTTCATTTATAAAAATTGTTACCTTTATTTCCTATTATTTTTAACAAAATACCGCTTGCTGACATGATTTTGAAGGGACCTTACTTTTTTCTAAAAAATTTGGAATCTTCTATTATGTGGAGGATAAGATCATTTCAGTTTAATTTTTGGATAAAGTTCTTATGGTCCAAAATGACGAAAGAGTCGTTCACTTATTTTTATGTTCCTTATTGACGGTTTTGATTTGTTAACAACCATTTATAGCCTTTTACTACCCATTTTGATTGGTTTAGCAGTCGTTTATACTACTTGCATTCGTTATTATGAGTCGTTTTGACCTTGTTAATGTTTTTGGATGTGCAGAAGTTAAAATATTTTTTATAGTATACAAAACGTATAGAATTAATTCGATCGACTCAGTTGAATTTAAACTCCCCAGGATCGGTGTTCCCGAATACACACCATTAGCGACTTGTTGGTCTTTAATTATCTGCTTTTTGAGAAGCATAGGACTGACTGGCGGGTAGATACAAAGAAATTCACAGGTGATTTTCATAATTTGTTTCCATATTATCCTTTCTTCAGCTCCTTTCGAACCTTTGAAATTTTCAAGATGGCTTTTACCTCTAGTTATCTGCTTTGTATTCGATTTCTAATTAAATAAACCCTCCTTTTATTGATTTGATTCAAAACATTGCTCGGTTTTTCGAATCCTTTTAAAAGAATAAGTGAATGGGAAAAGATTTAATTAAAACCTTTTTGTAACTATTTCTTTATTTTGTTATCTGTTATTTTTGCAATTGATTTTTTTGATTCATTTTTTGCCATATGTAGCAAACCCATAATTTTGAAAAGTCTTTTTTTTATTCTGAATTGAAACAAAACGAAACAATGTTTTCAATTTTCATGAAATAATAAAAATAATTTTTTCTCATTTCTTTATTTCAAAAATCCTTTTTCCCCTTTTGATGTTTTACGAAATTAAATAATATAGAAAATATAGTTTTTATACAAGTAATATAAAAAAGTCACTTTTGAGAACTGATTTTTCTTTCTTATTATTGTTCGGTCTCGTCTCCTTTCTTTTACTTCAATGGCAAGCAATTCCATTTTATGGAGATATTAAAAATTTATCACAGGTTTGTATTACAATAAAATCCCTGGATATGTATCCACCATGTTTATAAAAACAAGGCGTTTTCTTTTATTGTACACATATCATCGGATAATATGAAACAGACTTAAGAAGAAAATGATTAGCGATAACAAAGAGATATTTTCTTACTGATTATGTTGAATGATTTCTATAAGTTAAAAAGGTTTCTGGTTAATCGATCGAACAGTTCTAACTATCGGCATTTCCCCAATACAGTTTGCTATCGGCCATTGTGTGCAATTGCCATTTTGGGTCTCTCTTGGGGCGAGAAGGGCATTGCATTACGCTAGAACTACTAAGTGAGTACATAATGTTATTTATACAGGAAAGCCTTGGAACTTACTTACTTATGCCAATATCGGAAGATGTTTTTGAGGTAAAAATTACAAGTCACACTAAAACTACCACTAAATGTTTACTAAATATTTGTTGAACAATTAATGACAATTAATTGAACACTTACCCTTAATACTACTGTATTCACATTTTGCCTGTGATTTGGCCAAGTCACACCGAGGATTATTTAATTCAAGTAGACTATTTAAACTTTTTCGAAGTGTCAATAAAATATTTTCTCAATAACACTTTGTAAATACATAAATACAAAACTAAGCATAAATATTTGGCATTTTTATCAAAATTTTATAATTTCAGTTGTTTTCTTTTGTTTCAAAAAAATATGAATGACCTATTTAAATTAAATAATCCTCAGTGGAACTTCGGCTATTGTTAGCTTCTGTAGAGTTTTGATGCAGTATTCACAAAATGTAAATGATAAAAATTCCTTTGTGCAAATGTCTATTGCACTTTAAAACTTTTTATGTGAATTAATCTGTTTTGAGTTGAAAACTTGAGTTTTTAAATTTGCGAAGTGCTAGAATAATATTCCCTAAACTAAATTTTTTGTGAGCGCCTAAAATGAATAAAATGATTTCATTGTTAATGCTAAATATCCTTTAATACCAGAAATCGTCCAACTTAAGTTAATGTATGTTAAACCATGTTTGCTACTAATGGTGTAAGGGTTAGTCTCTTTCATCGGAGCAATTTGGTTGTAATTTTTAATAGCTTTCCACTTAACGCTTTTCTTGCTGTATGCCTTTTTTGACCTCAAATATCTTTGTTTGTTGCATATATAAAATCTTTTACATAAAAAGCTTTCAATGCGTTAATATCATTAGCCCCCTGTAAGGTTTGAAAAAAAGGCAAAGAATAGTTTTTTTTGTCATCAAAACATAGAAATAGACGTAAATGCGCTGTAAGAAGAGATCTCGCAGCACTTTGCCAATATTTTATGATGACAAAAGTGAATAACTGTGAGCTTCTAAAGATACAACTAGGTTTCTAATCACGCACCTAACTGCTCATTTCACGATGTCAGTTGGACTACTTAATCGAATTAGCATAGTTGAAAATACGTTATGGGTTGGACATTATTATTGCAGCGATTACTGAATTGTTTTTACTGATTCAACTTATATTAAATTTTACAAGATACGAGTTTAGTAATGGAACAAGACAGCAGAAATATTCTTTCGCTTCTCTTTCAATTGCTTTGACGTGAATGTAAATTTCGATAATCCAAATCATACCATTTCAAAGAATCAGAAAGACTTCTAATAATTAATAAATAGCTGAAAAATAGCTGCAAGTAAACAATATATTTTTAATTGATATTAATTTGATATTAAAGTAATGATAATCAAATTTTGTTCTTTTTAAAATTTGACCTTTAGACATGAAGTACTAACAATGAGTCTCGCTAAAAACGTGCTCCACATTCATTTGCCTTTTTCTTGACTTTTTTTTCGACACTAGTCGGCAGCGAAGCTTGCTTGATAAAATTCTTTTGTACAGATAGTCAACTTCGAAATAAATTTTAACATATAGACAAGCTCAGAGTTAATATGTTTTGCCTTGGAAAACACAAGAGATCTCTGCATCCTTTTTGGAAAGTTATATGTATGTCCGGCCTGCATCTTGTGTGGGAAGTTATATGTATGTCCGGTATGTATCACATGTGTGGGAAGTTAAAGGAACTTTACTGAAAGTCACTACTTTGAGTTGGTTTTACTATAAACGATACTCTATGCGAACTATTTGTTAGCAATTGATACAAGGAAGACAACGTGTTAAACAACGCCTTGATATTATCGCGTATTGTGTAGAGAATAAGATATTTACGAAAGACTTGATATACCTCAAAATTTACAAATATTCCATAATAGAAGTTATTCAAGATTTTTCGAACGGATTTGTTAACCGACAGAGGATAAAAAATATTTTTTATTATTTAGCTTTTTTTGTCTGTGAAAAGATTCTTACCGAATCTGTTCATTTTTACAAACAAAATGCAGATACTAAGAAAAATTTGTTCGATTGTGACGATTTTGTTTGATATGTTTGCATAAAGCTAATTTATAATTGGCTTTACTTTCAAATCAATGAAGTTGTTTAAGAGTGATATTAGAAGTTACGAATTAGCATAAATAAGTTAAATCATGCGATCAAACCTCTCTTATTAAGACGTGTGAACCGACCCACCGATAAATGTGAAAAAAGCGGAAATTTTTGTAATATTTTGTATTCAATTTAATTTATAAAACAGCGCAATAAAGATTTGCATTTCCGCAATGCTGTCGTAAGAGGCAGATAAATCTATGTGTGTCACTAAACAGAAGTGAGGAGAGGAGGGTCGGTCTGATATTGGATGGAATTTATATATTTATTTAACCATCGCATTCCTAAAGTGTCAACTAATTTCTTTGAGAGATAGGGAGAGAGAAACTTCTTAAATATCGAGAGTGCGTCAGGATTATCGCTGACGCTTCCTACTGTGTTTGCATGCACTTCATGTAAAAGAAGAATTTTGAATCGCCGCAATTTATAAGTAGACTAGACTAAAAATCCATCGATCACAACACTCAAACAATATTGGAGAAAATATTAATTGTTTTAATAAAGTACCACTGTGGCGTTTCTATAGTGAGTCGAAGTAATATTGTCCATGTGATACGGGACACTGCAGATTCTCAAAACGTTAATTCATACAATACCTTTTAATTCTCTTTTTAAAATCTCAATGACGCTTAAAAACTTCACAATCTAGAAGTTACTTAATAGACTGCGGATCTGATAACAGTAGGCCTGCACAGTAGCCTTCTTGTTTGATGGTTTACGTATATACCACACGTCTCGCCAGTATTTCGTATTTATCAGTAGTCCTATTTAACAATATTTGCTCATGTAAACCGGTATGACAAAAACACTAAAAACCTTTTCGATGGCATTGTTAATTATTCTCGAGACGCTAAACATTAAGAAGAAAAATGATTTTAGAATTCGTTTGCCACCTGAAAGTAATTTAACAGTCAGCAATATTTTACAAGTTATTGGTCTATCTGTTCTTATTTTATTTTCTAATTTCTATGGCACAGAAAATTAAAACCGCAAAGATTTTAAGGTGTTAAAATTTATTCAATTTTGGCGAAAATACTCATAAATTTTGTATAAGGAAAAATGACGAGAAACATATGCCACTAAAAATTACAAATGAAAAACTACAATTTGTTAAACCGGCGATTTAAATCAATGTCCAAATAAAGTCTAAAAAAATGAAAATGGCTAATAAATGTCTCAAATATTTCATTTTACTTGATCCTGCATAATATTCTGTAATAAAGTTTGTCTTCCTACAAAGCTGTCATGAAATACCTCATATTAATTCATAGATTTAACTTACAACGAGGAAACTATTAAATATTTTTTATGATTTCGACAGGAAAAGATATTCAAAAAAGTTGAAAACTAATCGACTTAGGGATTTTCTTTATATTACGTTTTTCTCGTTCTTTTCAAAATATGAAAAGCCAAAAACGTAGAATATACTTAGATGAAACTGTTTCTAATTATATGTTCCTATATATGTGATAAGACCCCCTGATTATGGAAACTCATTGGTTCTTTCTTTTAATCAAAAACGTTTTATCTTAACGACTAGTTGAAGGGGGTAACTGAACGAACTCTCAGAGAAAAATTATAAAAAAAACAATGTAAAAATACTCTTGTGTTATTGTCATTGTTAAAAATTATATGTATAAATGAAAGAAAAAAATTAAGCCTTTATTTTTTAAATAAATTGTTGGAATTACAAAAGAGTTACGACTTAAAAGTGTGTACAGGCGCTAGTCGAACACAACATTGTTTTGACAGGCTAAGAGAAATATTTTTAGAATTAACATTTCATATTTTATAAATTTTTTGGGCTTATTTTCACACCACACCATTCATCTCAAGTGTTTATTTATCAAGATAGAAAAAGAAATAGTAAGTAATCAGAAAAAAATTAAAGTAAACAAAAGGAAAAGATTTTCAAACAGACGAGCAGAAAAACAATAACAATTAATATTGTTTACAAAAAAGGAAAACTGCCAAAAAAGAAAAAGGTAATTAGTTAGTTCTTTTCTTTTCTTGTTTTTTTTTTCTTTTAAATATATATAATCGTAATTCATTCTGAGTGGAGCTTAGAAGTAGTTATATGGTGAACTAACCCACTCCATTCAACTTTCTTTCAACTTAAAAAAATGGCAGGTATTTTAATGACGCAGAACGTAGTCTTTAATTTCTTATTTTCTAGATATCCGCCATATCGTCGGTTCAGAAAAAAAATAACGGTAAATGAGAAAAAGTGTCTGCAATTTCTCTTATTTTTCAAATCAACCCTCTACATGTATTTGAGAAGAAGCAAAGATTTTCTGTAATCAAGCACTACTCACACAATAAATCAATATTAGCGATAACTTCATGGAATAAGTACGCAATTCAATACAAATACTACCTGTTTGCGATTTCAGGAGTGCTCATGATTATACTGGTTTCCAATAAGAGAATAATTAAATCATGTAATTAAATAAAAAGGATAGACAGCTAATAATTGGAGATTAACTTAACGATTCTTCAATTTTTGAAAATTCCATAGCAAACCAAACAGCTTTATCAGTCCTACACATTGCAGATTTTAAGTGTTGATCGGTTTTGCAAAAGTTGGATACCTTCTAAAACTAGTCGAATATTTGATTTTCGAAATGGCATTGGGCCATTCGACCTGCGTTTGATGAAAACGATACGTTGCAGTTGCAATATTTATTTATTAAACAATTCATCCATTGCAATATTTGTTTCGCTTTCGAAATTTTTGCATAGAAGCCAAACCAAAACGTTAGAGTGAGGGACTAAAGCGAAAAAAGTCCTTTTTTTAATATGTAAAGGGAAGAAATAAAGACAGATCTGGAGTCATTATTTCATGAACGCGATTTGAGCTTCATTCGCTACGTGTAAAAAAGGAATTTAATTCTGTTGGATGGCAGGATAGTGAAATCTGTGCATAAATCTAGGTGGAAAGCGTTTGTTTTTAAAAAGTCGTTAGTAGTGCCATTACTACGGCCCAGCGTGCTTCATAACAGTGTGTCATAAAGGACTTATAAAGACCTCATTTCAACTATTAACATTCGTCTTTAGTAGCTAACAGCGACTTCTTTCATTATATATTTAATTTTCATCTTTTTTTTCTCCTTTCTTCTCTTTCTTCTATTTTTCAGCAAAATTACCAATTTTTTAAAAAATTGTTTTTATTAAAAAATGAAAACCTATTTCGTAAAATTGTCGTTTGTTATTTTTTTTTTGTCAAGATGGCTCTATTTGAACCAATTAATCATTCTACACCTTAACCACGTTTTGATAAAACGACAGCTTTTTTCTAAAAAGGCGGCGCGCTTCAAAAAACAGCACGCAAAAGTTAATATAAAGTTTCTCCTGTTTCTCCGGGATTTCCAGATCATCAGTTTTTATTGACGAGAGAAATGTCGCTAACGAAAACTTGCTAATTGCTAGTTTGGAGCTAATTTCTAGCCACTTTCGAAAATGAGGTCAAAGATGTAGCTCTTCAGCTCCGTCTGCTTTTTATATTATAATATTCCTGTAGGGCATATTCCTGTATGATGTTAAGGAACTCAATATTTTCGGAAAAGCAATAGGGAAAGAAACATTCTTTTTGTGACAGAAAAGTTCGGTAAAAGGATTAGAGCAGTAATATTTGTACGCTTTACGTTATAGGTACCTTATCGGCCCTTTTTATGCCGGCCTTACGCCATTTAGGGCCGTATGTTTCACCTTTAAGAAATTAGTAAAAAAAGATTAAGTTTTTAAGATTTTTTGTCTGATTTTTCGATCGGATTTTAAGAAATTGTAAATGGTCACCGAATTTTGTAAAACATGGTAAAAGATGCAAAATATGGAAATTGATCAAGTTTTGGCAAAAATCAAACTTCTCAAATTTTAGATTGAGAACTCGCAGAACTTTGCTGACACGAATCTAGAATAATACAAGATAATTTACACAATTAGTATAAATTTATACATTTTATTATAAATTACATTTTAGTATAAAATACATTTTAGTATAAACATTTAAAATTTATACAATTAGGACTATACAAGCCAAAACTACCTGTAAAATTAACTGGGTTTTTAAAAAGAGTCCATTTTTAGGCCCTAATTACGCCGGATGTTTTCACGCTGGCCCTTTCAAACGCCGTACATAAAAAATTAACGCCACTTAGGGCCGGCTTAGAAAGGGCGGATAAGGTGCGTTCTTGTTATATCATTTGTAGCGTCTATATACTGGTAACGACTATACTTCAACTTTTGAAGAATTGCTACACATCACTCAATCTATAACTGTACGTACACAAAATGAAAATTCTTATTAGTAGATGAAATACTTAGGACTAGTAGATGAAATACTTAATTCTTAAAGGGACATTCCCGCCATTTTTTTTTCTTTCCTGATATGGTCCACATACTTTGCAAAATACAACCCTGGAGTTTTGAGTTTCAAGGTTTCTTACCTATATAGATATGGTAGGTTTTATTTTCTACAGATATCCGTCATGTCGTATTTGAAAATATGTAAACAATACATTTTCAAAAAATATTTTGAAACCTTCTACTCAATCGTTTTTTATGGGCTTTCTAGATGATTTTCACATAAATAACGCTTTTCATCTACATTTTTACTCATCTTAGGCACAAAATCACTTCAAAATAAAAAATGTAAACACGGCACGTCGGCGAGGTGAGGCTGACCTTTGGAATGTAAACATACTAATATCTAGACAACCAAAATTAGTTAAACTCTCAAATTTTCAGGATATTTGTATTTTTATAAGTTCTTTCGAATAAGAGAATAAAAAAATCGGAGGGAATGTCCCTTTAAACTTCTAAGCCCTATAACTTAATAAATAGCACTGATTTTAGAAACAGGCTAATCATCACTGAAGAAAACACAAATTTTGAGATTTATTCCAATGCAACATAAAAAAATTTATGGTCCAATTTACCTTCCAATATGGAAAACTCTGAAACTGTAGAAGAATTCAAAAGCAAATTAAAACTTATCAAATTTGTTTGCCCACCAAGCTTTCACATTTGTAGACCTTACATCCGACTGGAACCGAAGCTTCAGAAGAACGAAGAGATAAATTGTCAAAATGAGACAATTTGGAAAAAGCTAATCTCAGGCACCTAGGAGTGTTGCAATCCGCAAATGACGAATGATAAGGTGAATCGGGAATCTCATCTACACAGAGTTGTAAAAATAAATTAAGAAATAGTATTTAAATATACCCTACCCGTTAATATATTATGTAAATAAAACAAAGGACAGATTGCCTCATAGGGTGAAAAACAAAACAAAACAAAAACAAAACAAAAAAAACTGAAAAAGGTGAGTCACCTTTCGACATAGCTACCTATTACCTTCAAGAATTCACCAATCAGACAAGGGAAAAAAGATTTGACAAACAATTCTCCACTAAAGTTTAGAATTGGCAACTGTATCCACAGTTGCAGCTAGGGCTAAAGCTACAGTGAAAAAGCCAAGTTGTTTAGCGGCGAAGGTGGGAGAATGATAAGAATTTCCGAAAAAACCAGTGGTATGGACAAGACACCTTTACTTTGAAAAACTTTGAAAATGCAATTTTCTATTTACTGTTTGAGGTTACCATGAGGAGCATGTTCCGAACAGCTTCTCCGAACAGAGTCAATGGAAGAGAGAAGATCTGTTTTCTAATAAACTTATTTTTATTCCCGTTTTTTATACTTTCATAGAGCACAATTTTTTTCTGTATTCATTGCATTTTGAATATCATGTGACTAATTTGGGGAATGTTTGCGGAGAAAAAAAGCAAAAAAAGGTGACTAATTGGTTTTGCCGACGGTTTATTTTTTCGGTAAACGATAAACTTTCGAGTTTCACTGAATTTTTTTTGTCTGTTGTTTTCCAAGTTTTTCTTTTTTTTATTGAAATTTGATTAAGGAAGAGATAGCAGGCACTCGTTTTATGCAATTTTTTAGAAAATATAATAATTTTAACAAAACCGTTAACAAAGAACACCACCTTTACCATATTTTTATTTATCAGTCTATTAGTCTGGAAATTGATAGGAAGAAGCTGCTGAATTAGAAACTTTAGCCGGCAAAAAGTGACTAATTTTGTCAAAGTGACCAATGTTTTGGCCGAATGCACTTTTTGTCGACTGTTTTTCTCAAGGAAGGCGATTTAAATTCTTAAAACTTAAATAAATAGAATTCCAGAATGTCTTGGCTAATCACAGTTGGTACACATGTACCCCAAACGGTTCAGAATGTTTTTAAGTACATATTGACAGTTGGTTGCTGTAGCAATAGCCTTTAACGTTATTAAATGTTCAATTTTCCAAATTCTCTATAACTTTACCTGTACTTTACCTTTAGCTACCAAGCTTTGTACACTTATATTCTAAATGGCTCTGAATTGGCCGTTGGTTGCTATAGTAATGGATTGTGACGTCATGAAAAAGCCACTTTTTGAATACTTTTATAACTTCACAAGTACTTTGCTGTTAATGATCAAAACTGATAAACATATAGCTACCCCAAAAGGTTCTGAATGTTTTAAAAGCAATTTCACAGTTTGTTACTATGGCAACGACCTATTAAAAACTTGCAAATCAAAGTTCCAAGTAAACATGCTACATTTACTTAATTTTTAATATCCTCAAGGGATCGCGCAGTGATTTCTTGCTGGAACTGCCTCAGCAGGCCAAACCGACAGTTCAGCGTCGGGTCAACGCTGCGTGCAGCTAGTCACTATTATTAATAGCGTAACGTCAGATTTTTTCACTTACTAAGCTTAATTTTTCTATAATTAACCGTATACATTAAATTGTGATCACACTTTAAAAATTTGAAATTTCCTAAATCTTAACTTAATTAAATAGGCTTCTGCAAACACGTAGCTAACCAAACTTGGAACAAATTTACCCAAAATGGCTCTGAATAATTGTAGATCAATTTTTACAGTTGGTTGTCATGGCAACGGTCTAAAACGTCGAGGGTATTACCCTAACCATTTATAACGAATCCCTTTTTTAGGGACCATTTATTTGGGTTAAAAACCTTTATTTTATTCAAAAAAGCCATTTTTAATTTGATTCTACACGACCCCCGTCTGTAAAGAACGTGAAATTTCACTTTCGATTTAGCATCTTTCTCGAATAAATTTGATGCAGTCAAATTGTTGGAGTAACTATATGCGTCCTTCAGTCATCAATTTTCAATTCAAAATATATATATTTCAAAGTTGCTTTACATATTCAAATATATGAAGCAAGAAATGTATTAAAATCCGTCAGAAAATCTGAAAGTATATACGGAATACTAGTATGTATATACTATAATAACTTAATTTAAATATGATTTAAAATCATTTTTATCGTCCAAAGTCGGTTTTTTTTTATAGTATTTTTAGGTACTCGTTAATTAAAAGTGTGTTATTCTCTCACGAAGGTGAGAGTCTTGCAGCCGCCGATTTCTTCTTTTCTTTCTTTTTTTCTCTACGTGCCAATCCTAAAATTCGGAATCCGTTGATAAAATTTTTGACAGTCTTTTTCAGTATAAGGACGCCCATGCGCCTCAACTTTGGAAAGTCGACGACCCGGTAACAAGCTTTTGAAGTTTTGAATTTAAATTTTAGCGGCTTATGAAGTTTTGAAAT
>JANSTP010277702.1:0-19071 GCA_025330745.1 Cladonema radiatum | reverse complement strand
TTTAACCGTTTTCTATCGAAAATTAGGTAATTTACGGCATAAATTACGACCCTTAAATTTCCAGTTTTTCCCTGTGATAATAAAATATTTAGAGGATTTTCCTGGTTCTTGGTCTTATAGCTATGGATAACTCCAGCTTCAATGTTCTTACATGATTTCATATTATTTTATATATTGGATTTACAAAATTATTATCAACACTGTGTCATATTATTTAAAATGATAGGGAAAATAAAGATTCTGATTTACTTGTTTATTGTTCAATGTCTCCTTTTTGTTTTCCTTCCTCATTAAAACTCATTTTTCCACCCTATGTGACAATTTTTTTAAAGTTTATTTATCCTCCATCAAGAGAGAAAAGATCCTTCCGCAGATGGAATGCTTTGTTAATATTGAAAGAACTGATATCTACTTTACATTTGCTAGTGTTCTGACAGTTCAGTAAAATTCAATATGGGCATTGCCTAAAATGTTGTTTATGGATGATTCTAAAAAAAATCTTACTTTTATGTCTTCAAATTTTTCAGTTATTGTTTGATGTATAAGACTCTCTGAATGCTAAAATAGCCAAAATAGAGGGTCTAGATTAGAAAATTTTCTACGCCGCCCAACAATGGTGGGCGGCAATTTTTAGGCCCCTTTCATTATTCACATTTCCAAAATCCTGGGTACATCCCTGTGTTTATATAATTGTTTTTGTTGTTATCATTATTATTATTATTATTATTATTATTGTTATTTTTCTTCTTTTATTATTATATTATATTATTTTGTTCTTTTAGTAGCCTCTCCTTTTTCCATACACATGGCATTGGGCACCGTGATGGAAATGAGCTCTTTGAAGTCTGTCTTGTGCCATTCCAGCTGTCAGCAGGCCTTCTCTGGAAAAAAAGTAAAGATATGGTTTTTCATTAGGTTTCCTAAATTAAGTGTCAAAATAATACTTTTGTTGCTGCTTTTTCATGTTCTGACTTTCATGTAGCTAGCTTATTTTTTTATCAAAATTTTATTGAAATAGAAAAATGAAAATTTGAAAATGACTTCGAGATCAACATTGTGGAGAAGAGCAAAAAAGAATGTGCTGGAAATGATAGCAATAACATCGGATCCAGGATGCCATACTGATCAAGCAGATAATCATTCCTCTTTTAATGAAACTTTAGATAGTTCTATCCACTCGTTTCCAGAACTCTCAAATTATGATGAAGAAAGTTTCACCCCCTTTTTGTCTCCAATCAATAGTGATGTTACTATTTCAGACTCTGAAAATGAGACAGATACAGAAGAGACTTCATTGGAAGATGATTTGAGATTACTCTCAATTAAAAATAAATTTTCACATATTAATGGTTTACTTGCCATTCTTTCGAAATACAGACACAAAAGTCTGCCACGTGACGGTAGAACACTTATGAAATCTGTGCGTACAGTAGATATATCACAAAAATGTTCAGGTGATTATTATTTTATTGGATTAAAAAAGGGCATAGAAAGGTGTATAGCTACACATGAAGGTTTTACTGACAATGGTATTTCTCTCATAATAAATATTGACGGCCTTCCACGTTTTAAATCAAGTCCTGTTGAGTTATAGCCGGTGTTGGGACGTTTTTAGTGATCTTACATCATTTGCAATAGCCTTTCATTGTGGCTCAAAAAAACCCACTAGTGTGGAAGAACTGCTTGAAGATTTTCTTGTTGAATACGAAGAACTAGTCAAAAACGGTTTGATGATATCAGGCAAACATTTGACAGTTTCCATAAAATGTTTTAGTTGTGATGTACCAGCAAGGTCATTTTTGAAATGTACAAAAAGCCATAATGCTTTTTATGGCTGTGAGCGATGTTTAGTGAGGGGAACAAGTGAAAGCCATACAACTATTTTTTTAAATCAAGATTGTGAACTACGGACAGAAGAACAATTTAGTAATATGGAATACGAAAACCATCAAGTTCGCAAGTCAATATTAATCAATTATGGCATCCCATGCATAAATGGTTTTGTGCTTGATTATATGCATTTACTTTTGTTGGATGTTGTTAGGAGAATAATAAAATTCTATCTCAAAACCACTTAAATCAAGTAAGCAATAATCTAGAATCTATGAGAAAGCATGTTCCTTTAAATTTCAATAGAAAGCCTAGAAGTTTACTGGAATTGAAATTATTGAGATGTTCTACACCTGATATAATTCAATACTCTAATAACTTTCTCCGTTGGTTTGTCGCTAAAGCTCCTGCAATATACGGGAGAACATTTGTAAGCTATAACGTTCATAATCTTATTCACTTGGCACATGATGTTTCATATCAAAACTTTCCTCTTCATAGTATATCTGCATTTGCCTTTGAGAACTTTCTTCAAGAATTGAAAAAAATGGTTTCCAATGGTAATAACCCTATTGTACAGATAGTGAAAAAAGTGTCTCTTGTAGAAAAATTAATTTACAATGACACTAAGTCTGCTCCTATATTAAAAGAAAAATAACAGAGACGGTTGGATCCGATTAAAATCTGGTGATTATTGTAAAATAATTGATTTAGATTGTAGGAGCCAAGAAACATTAACTGTTCAAGTTGCTCCTCAAGCTGTGCTGGAAAATCGTTTTGTCTAACCTTGCCCATCTAAGAATCTTGGAATTGTAAAATTATCCAATAGAATTCGACTTAGAAGAAAGGAAATTGAAATAAATGAAATTGATTGCAAATTTTTTTTTCTGGAAAAAAGCACTTCCTTTAGTTTAATTCCAATGATACACAAATTTAATCATGACTAGACTTTTGGTGCTTTAGTTTCCCTCAACTTTGGCTATAGTTAGAGGATTTATTGTTCTTTGTTCAATTATTGTTTATATGTAAAGTAAAGATTCTGTACAATTCTTTATTTCTTATGAAAAATATTTTCTAAAAAAGAAGGGATTATGTTCATTATTTTTGAAAAATCATGGAATTGAATGAAATATACAATGAGATTCGAATTTTTCATAATTTCAATTTCTTTAATAATCCATGGTGCTTTAAATTTTCATGATTTTTGCTAATTAGAGGGCGACATTTATTTCAAAGTTTAATTTTTTTTTTGCTTTCGAAGATTTTGAATTACCATAATGCTTCAATTGTACTCACCTTGCAGTTGACATTAAAGCACCCCCTTCCAATAAGCGCAAAATGGCATAGGGCTCACAGTTTGATTAATACTTTCAATATTTTTTGTTTTTGCGAAAGAAAAGGAAAAGGAAGTACTTAAATTCAAATAAGTGCACATCCAAGAGTGCTGCACCTGATATGCGGGACTCCTTGGATAGTCGCACTAAATAGCTGAAATATGATAGACAGTCTTTTTGAAGAATCTGACAGTGCTGCTTTGATATTTCTTGAAATCAATTCTAGAGGTGCCACTACATTACCCAAGGCTATTTGTGACCTCATACTGTATTGTATTGTACTTTGCTTTTCACGTATGTACATTTTTAAATGGGCATAGAGCTAAGGCTTTAATTTGGTAAGCAGTACTAATTTTCACATATTTTTTTACAAAAATAATGATACATACTGTAAAAAATGTTTGACTCTTTTTTTATATCAATTTTTTAGTGATTTTTAGTTTAAAAACTCTTAAAATTATTCTGTTTTGTTTACTGTGATGTCAGTTTGACTGTCGACTTATTTTTCTAAACAAAAAGTCAGTAGTACACATGTAATAATTCAATTCCAGTCCACACCCTGAAAATAGAGAGGAAGTCAAATGCATTACAGTAGTAAACCAGTATGAAACAAATATGGCAAACAGGGGATACAGTACTGTCGTTTTTATTTTGTTATCCTAAAATGTAAGGCAGACTCATGTTTTCGGGTATTCAATTTTTGTAGTTCTGACTTCATTAATGTCCATAGTTGGAAGAGGGGTCCAATCCCCCCTTTTCAGAGCTAAACGCCCTTTTTCTGTTACGTCAAAACCCCGCCGTTGCCCTTCTCTTTGAAAAAATTTCCATCATCCAATGAAAGGATAAGTTATCAACGAAACCCTTGAAAGTATAGCACACTTCTATGCAAAGATCATCTTTTACACATAAATGACAATGAGCCATTGTTTCCCAGCTTCATTCCAATAATCAGTTTTCATGTATTGTTTTCAATTTTACCAATTTTGATTGGTCTAAACGAGATTAAAATCAAATATTTCATCGGAGCATTGGTTTGCTTTACAGTAAATCCCTATGTTTACTGAATCTCAACACGAAAAAATTTTTAATTTTTAAGGTACAAAAGGGGAATGTGATGATTTGGGGAAATGCGGTATTCCAACTGACTGTGAGACCGCAAAGCAAACTTTGCCAGAAGATTACCAAGGTAAGTGGGAAATTTGCGACAAAATATAGAAAAGTTTTTGGTAGCGATAAAATAATATGTTCTCATAACATTTTCTGTTGATAAATAATTCTTTTTAAATACATTCATTGTACTCAATCACAGCCAGACTCTCAAAGTAAATTTAAGATTGTTATTCTGTCTGAAGGGGATGGCTGAATCAGGTCATGTTGTGGCATTTGTTGTTGCAAAGTTTTTCTTTTTCAATTTCATAAATTTTTTGAGGATCAAGTAGCCGAATCATGGCCTTTTCTTGAAAATTAGGGACAGTGTCTGGTGTTTATCAGAAGGGCATAAAATATTAAGAAAAACCTGCTAAAATTACTTTTTTTTCACCTTTTCTATTACAAAATGGAAAGAAATCAAGTATTTGCGATTCATAAAAGACCAAAAAAAGGCACTGCGAATGGACGGCTCTGAACCCCCAAATCATGGGGAGCGCACACTATGACTTTACAATGTAGCTGTTTTGAAAACATTGAGTTCAAAGTGGAACCTAGAATAGTTTCGTCAATGGGCACCTAATCAAGTTCATTTCATGTTTTCTTCATTAAAATATTGATGTTAACACTAGCCAGGCCATAAGATGTGTGTGATCAAACTCCCTCCCTGCATTCAATTTTAGAGCTCGAAAGCCCAACTTGAATACAGTTAATTCTTTCTTCTATAGCCTTCATTGAAAGAATTTATTACTAACAAAGTTTTCTCTTTAACTAGACGAAGAACATCAAAATCTGCAATTACCAGATGTACCTCCCTGTCTCAATCAAAATTTGGGATTAATGCCCGTTGATGAAACAAATAAAAAAAGTAAGTGACGTTTCAATGCATATTATTCAGTACATATCATGATTTAATGAGCCGATGTGCAATTTTTATTTTTTAAGTTTTTAGAAAAACTTCCAGCTGAATCTTTATTTTCCAAAGATAGAAGTGCATCGTCTTCGAAAGGCAAGTCCTTTGTTCCTCTTTATAGCAATTTTGTTTGCTTATGTACTGTATCCTTACTTGTACAGCTTCTTTGCTTTATTTCATGTCTCTTCGTTTTAGCCTCATCAGACAAAAATGTATCGAAGGGGGGAAAATACAAAAAGATAATAGATTCAGACGACGAAGGTAAAAAGCACTTCATTCACCATAAGCAGTTTCGTTTGGATCTGACTGTAGTTAAGTTTAAGTTTTTTAGTGCTGCTTATAATTTATTTAAAGTATGATTAATTTGGAATGGTAAAAGCTTACGCTAAATTTGAATAAAAATCTTGTAATAACTGTTAGACATAATTTTCGGTGTTGGTGTTTAAAAAAGTCACCTCAAGTACAAAACATATTTTATATTAGAGTTTGACGCAGACTTATTCCCAAAGGGCGGTTCATAATCAAGGACGTCGTTATCAAGATCAATTGGTTACGCCAGTCAGTATTATATATATATTCTACTTTTCTTTAGACACAGACATAGATGAAAGTGAATGCCCACCCTTAATGCTTTAGTAATTGTTACGTCTTGTTTACGGGTTGTTATAATAGCTTGTAGAATCGCAGTATCACTCATTCCTTAACGGCATTTCTATAGATTAAAGCGGATGCAGCATTTTCGGCTCAAAGTATGATTATGTAGAGTTATTCGACTTAAGAAATAAAAGCAATGCAATGCAATTTCTTTTAGAACTTTTTCATCTACTGTTTAGGAGCACTTCAAAATGTTGAATTCGCAAAGAGTGCAGTTACTGCATCCTCACCTGTGGTCCCAAAATTGACAAACAGTAAGTACTGTTTATTAAGTCAAATGAGTACACTAGATGTTGACGGGGAGAAATTGTCACCGCAAAAAGGTCTGACATGCGGATTTGCACCGTGCAAAATGGCATAGGAAGCCCATTCGCAACTGTTCAATTAAGCTTCTTTTTTTCATAAAAATATAATACAAATCTCTATTTTATTATCGAAATTCCAAATATGTAATAAAAATTGTGCACAAAAACCAAAATTCGCCAACGTTTTTGCAAGCAAAATCCATCTTTCAAATCATACGCGAATTTAGTTCACGTGAAGCAGATTTAATCACTGATTAGCGAAAGTAAATTCATAAAATTTTGCATTTCTCTTTCATCGCGAAACTTTCTCCCCGTAAAATCTTTTTACACTAAAGCCAAAATTTCTGTGCAGAATTTTGTATATTCAAATTTTACCTAGAGAAATACCTGCTACTTTTGACTTTGTTTGGTGCGATTGTCATGTTTTATATATTTTTAGACATGCCTAGTTCTTACTCCATCAATTGAAAAGCAAACTGTGAAACTTAGCTTGGGTATTTGAGCTAGTTTTCAGAAGTTTTTGAAATGCAGATTGAGATAAGCTTTGTACTGTTTTCTTGCAATTTAGAGAGTATTGAAAAGAAACAGATTGCAGGTCCGTCCAAGATTCCCTTGAAAAGGAAAGGTAAGCTTCTGACAACCATTGTTTGAGAGGAGGTACTATGGTACTATCTGCCTTTATCAAAGAGGTATAGAGGGAGGATAGATATTGAGGGTGGTGCACTTTAAAGGATGGCGTTTATGTCAAAGTTTGAAATCTGTTATTTTGATATATTTGGGTTACAAGCACTATATGAGCATCTCTAGTCCCCCGAAAGGTTTTCATTGAATATCTGATTTTTCCATGAATTCTTGTATCTGTATTAAAAGTTACTGAGACCTTTTTTTAACACTATATTTGAGAAAGTTTTCTTTCAGAGCCCAAATCCTGGGATCCAATTGGGGTAAGTATAGTTCTGAAACTCATATAAAATTGAACTTTTTTTTTACTCATCTTAGTTATTTTATCCGAAAGGGCAACTATATTGATGTACAGCGGCAGAATATCTTCTTTTGAAAATTATTATCAGAACCGAATATATGACCTATTTTATTGCATTATGTAAATTTAGGTCGAGCGCGACACTTAGAGGTATAAATCACCTAATCAGTTTTGTTATATTTCTAAAGTTCTAAATATCTAATATGGTGACCTTTTTCAATTCCTGTGAGTTTCATGGCAATTGGTTATATGTTTCCTCAGGTCTTAGGGGGTGGAGGGTGTAGAAAATGCAACGCCCGGCTTTGGCGAGCCCATCAGAAGCCTGAACCTGATAGGATTTAGAAAAAAAAATTGTTCTAATGGAATTGATAGTTGAATTGCTATTCTAATATGCGTCATTCTTCAGTTGCGCCACTTGTTGAAGTGAAACCCTTTTTGCGAATTTTTTAAATAATTGAAGTGTCGACGTTTACTGGAGAGTGCCGTTATAGAATAAATGCCATACTGGTGACTCTACTTTCTACAGTAGTGGCCATAAGTTGTGAGACATCTGTTAAAAATTTGTAATACTCAAATTCTCTAATGCACTTTACAACGCCCTCCCCCCCCCCCCACAAACCATGTTTGGCTGCCAGAAGTACCCTCAAACCAACATTGTTCCTGGGGGGAGGGGACTGTAATCCCAATTATTTTTAGCTATTATTGTCTGAAAAATAAGTAACAATTATTCACAAAGGATGGGGAAAGATATGATTTTTCAGTTCCATAAAAACTAGCGATATATATTATGCATTTACAGTACTTGATATTTCTAGGAGAAAGCAGCTGCAGTCTCAAACATTTTTGGCCACGACTGTTGATCAGTTTGTTCTCGCGATTTTCAAATTAATCGTATTTTTTGATATTCAGTTGGAGACCTCGACAAAACCAGAAAAAAAATTCCGAATCTCGGTAAGTTTAATTTGGTCTTAATTTTATTGCACCAAAGTAATTTTTTTCTATTTATTGACGACTTCTTACGAAAACCTTTCTTGTTACAATTGTTTTTCAGGCCAAAGTAACGAGGGCACCATATTCGAAAATGAGAGGACATGATTCGAAAATAATCTTATTAACAACATTAAAAACCGATACAAAATTCCGTCGAACCTCCCACTTTCAAAAGAACGTTAGTCTTTTCCTTTTCTCATAGGGGCCTCGTTTTTTCATGACTATAGTACTTATTCGTTATATTTACTCTTTCAGGCTTTCAGCACAAGCACTTTGATATGCTGTGTCAAGTGAACCGTAAACTCGATTAAATCATCGAGCATTTGTGTGGCGTTGACGACGGCGGCAAATGTGAATGCCCGGTTATGACATTGTTAGAAGAGCTCAGAGAAATCGAGGAAGCAATTGAAGATAAGGAGGTGTTTAAAGGAGCTGTATGTATCAGCTATTTGTTATATCAATTTCTCAGTAGCTCCGTAACTACATATCCAGAACACTGCATAAATCTATAATAAGCTAATCTAAATAACCAATGGTCTCATTCACTCAATGTTTTTTCTCACTATTTTTTTTTTTTTTTTTTTTCTTTCTTTCTTTCTTTTTTTTGTTAAAGGTCACGTCATTTTATCAAATCGGTGGTGACTATGTAAAGAAAAAACGGCAAGAAACATTCTGAGATGGTAAGAAATGTTTTATAATTAGTCTTGGACACCAAATATGAATGGGGATGCTTTTTATCCCTATTTGTCATGGGAGAGGGGGGCATATTTCCTCCCCCTGTAAACTTTTTTCCTGGAGTCTTTTAGAAAAGGTTTTTGAAAATCCTGTTACTTCTAAATTATCTTGACTTTATGTTCTGATGATTTTGCAATATTTTAGTAGGGGTTTGGGCAGAGTTTGAGCCCACAGGGTGTAACAGCAATCAGGTTGTCGCTGATATTTTAGCCAAGAAATAGCTAATTTTGACCCCCCCCTTCCCCCTCCCTAAAGGCTTTTTTTTGAAATTTGGGCTTTACCAACCTCTTTGAGACTTTCTATTCAGAAAATAGTATAAAACAAACATTCAGACCAAATTTTAGGTCTAGAGCATGTTCCAATAAGGATTTACAGCCATTTTTTTTAACACCACTCCCGAAACCTAGAAAATCGTTTTTTCCACCTTCCGTGGCTAATGCGATGACGTCAGCGTAAATTTGATGGCATGATTTTGTACATCTAAGGTTGCGCTATTAGTGTGCATAGTTTCATTGCTCAAGGATTATTGCTTCTTGAGAAATCGAGGGGGAGTGGAATAACCCATCACATATAGGGTTAACCTTTTGCATGTCAACCATTTTCAAAAAGGTGAGTTTTTACCAGAAAAAAAAGTAAACTATAAAAGGCTGTATAGGTATCTCAAGTTTCCCCGACGGGTCTGGGAATGGAGCTCCAAGGCATTAGGCTGGTATTAGGCATCCGAGAGTACTAAAATGCTTATTACAATTTTATAATTCAGGGAAACTAAATTAGTATTTATTTTTCTTTAGTGTTATGTCAGATAAAGTGCAACGCCAATTTTCGATGGATGGGCAAAAAGGAAAGTTGGCTTTTTCCAAGTTAACACAATACAAAGTGATAAAAAGTAAGCCTTTTTGTTTAAAAATTTTGGAAGGCTATTTGTTTATACATACAATTATTAACAGATGATCACTTGCCTTATCTTTCAGAAGCGACATTAAGAAAATTTTAAAAATCATCCGAAGACGAGGTGCGTGTCTGCGTAAGATACCACAATAAATGCGCCTCAAAAAGAAAAAAATCAGCGAAGGACAAAGAAGAGCAACAGCATGCGGACGAATAAAAAGATTCAGATTCATCCTCTGAATCAGAATGAATGATTTGATTATCTCAAAAAGACGATTTAGACTCAGTTTATTGAATGATTTATTTTTGCATTGAAATATAAAATATGAAAAACTTATTAAATTACTCTTTTATCGGTCGTCCTTTTAGGCCTGTTTGGTGACAACGTCTTCAGTGACAACGTTTCTTTCATACATAAGCAACTGGATGAAAGATAGAACCTTAGAAATTATTTGCCAGAAAGCTGATTTTACGATAATGGTTCATGAGGCGACTGACGAAATTAATAGGTATAAACTTTTATGTATATAAATTAAAGTTTAATACTCAAATGGAATGGTCCAAGTTCTAATTACTAAAACGGTCTAAGTTTGCGTTTGATCAAACTATTTGTGCATTTTCTTCAAGGTCTGAGTTGTCAAGAATTGTGCATAACGGTAGTATAGACAATAATTCCCTCACTCTGATAGAGCCTCCAAGATGTGATGCTGAGACAATTTTCACTATGATCAAACAATTTTGCGAAAAAGAGACACTTGACATCAAGAAAATTCAATTTCAAGGCACGTATGGATGTTCTACCATGTCCAGGCAGCGTAAGGTTGTCCGAGCCCACTTCGAGAACAGTTCTCCTTATTCTGTCTATGTGCACTGCAGAAATCACAGACTAGCTCTTTGCTTTGCCCACTGGATTCCGAAATATCCGAACATGGTAAAATTTGATAGTTTACTGTTAAACTTATTTTTGATAATGAAAAACAGTGCAGTGAAGATCAATAGATTTATGGAAGTGCGAGAGGCCTATGGTCTTGATAAACTCAAACTCATCAAAGCTGTGGTTACACGTTGGCTATTACACGGAAAAGCAGCGAACAGGCTTAGCTTTAGATATTGTAGTTTACCGTTCTTGTTAAATATTTTACAATAGAAACTTGACTTGCTTAACTCCATCCTATTCAAGAGGACATACTTATAAATAGTTTTGGTAGATGTCTTGACCGGTATGAGCCTCTTGTTGTTTCATTGGAGAAGATATACGAGAAGAAAAAAGAGCCATCTGTTAGGTAATGACTACATTTATTGCTAAAATATGAACATTAATACCAGTAAGAAAACTAAACGAAATCTTTACACTGAATACATCCAAACTATTTGTTTTATTTGGGACTTCTCTCTACCAGAGATCTTCCTAACTCTAAACATGGCCACTTTAGTCAAATTTCTAAAACTGGCTTTGAGCGTCAACTTGATTGTACAGAAAAAAAAAATTGAATTTTTTCAAATTTAGAAAAGGAAGCAAACCAAAACCTACTTAAATTTCAATTTTACAGGGGTTCAAAATGACTTAGTCAAGCCAACTACGATAGCTACGATATGTTTGATGGCTAACATTATTCACGCGACCAATAAATTGCAAACATTTTTGCAGTCAGCAACTCTGGATTGGTGCCAAGTACCAAAGGAAGTTTCAAGCCTATTAAATTTCTTAGATGAAAAAAGCTATGATCCCTCATCACTACGAGCATCCTATTTGGACGTCTGCAAGAGTTTCTAGATATTGCCTCAAAATCATCAGTTGGCTGGTACCAAAACAGATATTTTATTGAATTCAACCTTGATCGATTCATTGTCACATTTGCCCCACCTTTAATCCGAGATCTTAAGCTAGAAATCATTACTGCTTTCGAGCTTCCAAAGCCACTCAGTTCATTCTCTATTTTCGAGCATACAAATATTCCACAAAACAAAGATTTGTTGACCGAATATGGTAACAAAGAAATAGAAGAATTATGAAATTTTTATGAGCAACCAAAGCGGCTAAAAAATAATACAGATGAAGTCGGCCCGTTACTGGAAGAAAGTGCATTATTGATCGAATTTCAAACAATGAAAACAGTGATGTCTAAAAGATACACAAAAGCCAGTCAGAAAACGAAAAACCAAAGATGGAGAAGGAACTAAAAATTGCAGCATTGAAAAGAGAGATCGAGATGTTGCCAGTGGGTCGTCAAAAGGTCCGTCAGAAAGAAAGCGTTATAAGCCAACTATAATAGGAATTAACTGATTTGTTTGAAAATAAACACCTAACTTTTGCTTCCGTTCTGAAGTATTGGGTCTTCAAAGGAAATTCGAAATGTTTCCCAAATATATCTCGAGTGATCAACTTTGCCGCCCTTTTTCCTGCATCAACAGCCAAAGTTGAAAGATCATTCTCATTGATGAATTTGATTTCGACAAAGCTCCGTAAACGTCTAGGACAAGGAAGTCTGTGTCACTGCATGCAAATTGGGCAATACAAAAATGTTTTGAATGACAAGGATTATGAAGATATCTTTCAGAAATGGCCCGCGAGAGACAACACAAAAAATCAAAGTTGAAAGGTGCTAACATAGTTCAAGAACAGTTAACAACTTAGTTTGCTATATTCACTTCAGTTGAAGCTGCTACTTACTATTGTTTAACTCTTTCGCATCAGCGCCACTTAAAATCGTTCCTGTAGGAACGATGAGTTTATAACGAGTTTTTGGAGGCTTGGCAAGTTTTAACTAGACTGTGTTCTATAATTTAAGATCAGTAGGAAATTAGAAAGCCGTGCAGAAAAAAAAGTTTGTTCATTTGTTTGTCTTTGCAGTCTAGATGTAAGAATAAAATCAATGAAAATAAAATTCAGAAAATCAATATGGCGCGGTATTTTTCAACTGAGGCTGCAGTACAATTTGTCTTGAATCAAGATGAAAGTGATGTTGATTCCTCTGATGGAGGAATGGATACTGATGAAGAAGAAATGTTAGATGATCAGCTACTCAATTCAGAATCTAATTTAGAGGATGACATGTAATTTTCAATAAATTTCTACTGAAAATATCTTCTCTAGCGAGCGAGTTTCAAATTACTGTTAGGTTTTTGATTTTATTTTCACTAGAAAGCAGTTGTTTGACAAGTTTTTTTTGTAATAAGGGAATTGGAAGGAAGCTTGTTTTATCTGGACAACTTTCCTTATTTATTTTAGCTCATTATCAGAAGAAGATAGTCTAATCGAACAACAATCCACTTCTGGTTCGTCTACTTTGAGTAAACATACCTCATCGGATAGTCAACTTTCTACGCCCTCAGAACAAAGCGCCGAACAAATGGATTATCATTCCAGTGAGAGTGAAATTTCTCCAACAATCATTGATGATGAAAATATTACTCGAATTGTTTCTGTTATGACAAAACAGGGTAATTTTCCTGAACCATCAGCTTCCTCAACCCCAGTCGCCGCACAATCTTCGTCTTCAGCGAAAAAAGCAAAGCTCACTTCAAATACTATGAATCATAGAATCAAAAAAATAGCATCATCACAACAAAATCACTGAACAACTTACTCCTACTAAAAGCTATGATGACACTGATATTCAAAATAAATTACCAGACTTTTCGCCGACACGTACTGTTGGGAGCCATTTAGATAGATCTGTGCTTCGATCGTCCCGTGAAATAGATTTTTTTCAACTTTTCTTTACGGAAGAACTTTTGAATGATATTTGTAAACACACAAACACGTACGCTTGGATAAATATTGTTTCAAAAAATAGCTATGCGGAAAAGGATGGATCATGGAAGCCGATTGATTCAGATGAAATGAAAAGATTTATTGCTCTTTTGTTATATACCGGTATTGTAAATGTGCAAACTTATCAGCGTTATTGGAGTGTAAAAAGTTTATACCACGGACTTTGGGCGAGAAAAATAATGTCAAGAGAACGTTTCAAAGCTATTCTTGCAATGTTGCATGTAGTTGACCCAACTGAAGAAAACAAAAAAGAAAAACTTCGAAAAGTTTTACCATTTATCAACTATTTTCGTGACCGCTGCTTGAATTTATTTCAACCGCACCAAAATCTTGCAGTTGACGAAAGATTAGTGAAATCAAAGCATAGGTCAGGAATGAGACAATATATAAAAAATAAGCCAGTAAAATTTGGAATCAAACTATGGGTAATCGCTGACAGTAAAACCGGGTATACTTGCGATTTTAGTGTTTATACAGGTAGTGGTGATTGTCTGAAGTACCGAGATCAAGGTTTGGGTTATAGTGTTGTAATGTCACTTTCAGAACCATTTTTGAAGCAAGGTTATCATGTCTTTTTTGACAATTTTTACACATCTGTCAAACTTGTTACAGATTTATTTGAATTGAAAACACCTAGTTGCGGAACAGTCGCAGAAAATCGAAGAGGTTTTCCTCAATCTATGAAAAACGGAAAGAAGTGGGGACAAACAAAGCAAAGAGGTGATATGCGCTGGCATCGTGAACAAAAATGTTTATCACTGCAATGGAAAGACAATAAAGTTGTTACTTTGCTAACTACAATTGATAAAGCTAACGAATTTACTGAAGTTCCAAGAAAAGTAAAAAATGATGGAAATTGGTCTACAGTCCATGTTCGAAAACCAGTTGCGATTGAAAGGTATAATCGATATATGAATGCTGTAGACAAATCTGACCAATATTTGTCGAAGTACAACCTCCTGAGGAAATGCATAAGATGGTGGAAAACATTGTTTTACCATCTAGTTGATATTGCCATTGTAAATAGTTTTATACTTTTTCAAAATTATCGATCCGAATATCGAAATGATCTATCGTTGCATCGTCCAAATAACTTTTCACTATTAGATTTTCGAGAAAATGTTATTCGGCAATTGGTTGGATTAAATGAATATGAAAATCCTCCAATATACACATCTTTTCAACAGCCTTCATCCAGTGACTTTTACACAACTCACATGCCAAAATATGTTGACAAAAAGAGAAATTGCAAAGTGTGTTACACGGAAACAAAGAAAGAGGCTAAAGTTTTTACGATATGTGATGCACCGCAGTGCCAGGTGCATCTTCATTTTACAAAAGAAAAAAATTGTTTTGAAAAGTGGCATGCAACCTTCAAACATTAAACAACACAACTTTTGAATATCTGTTATTTGCAAAAACATTTAGATTAAGAGATAATACATTTATGTTATTCAGTATAAATATTATGAGTATTTTGTTAGAACATTTTGGTTTTTTATGTTTACGGGCAGCAGTATTGTATAGCTTGTTTCTCCCTAAGTTCAAACTAATGATGGCTGAAACTTTCAGGATTTTTTCTTCATTGGATAAGGAACATTTCATAGTACAAACTTTTTCTCTCAAAGTTGTTCTAAAAAAAGATACAGTCCATTAAAGTAAAAAGTTCTTAATTTTTTAGAAAAAAATTGTTCTTAAATCCGCCATTTTGAATTTTTGAAAAGAAAATTCTAATTTTTTTTTATGAATCATAAAGTACATTCATTTATCTTTCCATAGATGGGTAGTTTATCAAATTACATTCAGAAATGGGGAAGTTATCCTTGTTACGAAAAAGTCTATATTTTTAGTCCGAAAATCTGCTGATGCAAAAGAGTTAAGAGCCAATATCCGATGTAATGCATTGCGACAAATATCACTTTAGCGAAATAGACTTTAGCGCTGCGTTAAAGTTAAAGAGAACATTAGCGCCAAAGTGTGGATTCGCAATGTATTACACCGGATATTGGCTCTTTTAATATTTACTATTTACTATATGTTGCTATTTACTTAACTGCTTATTTTTTTAACCGATATTATACTTGACAGCTTCAAATAAATGAAAAATAAATAAATAGGTAAATAAATAAACGAGAAAAGATACGGCAATTCTCAGACTGCAAAACAATTTTATTTTTTTTTATCTTTTTTTCTTATCACTATGATGCTAAACCATGATAGGCAATCCCAACTTTTAATCCTCCTTTTCAATTTTAATTAACTCTAGCATCCATCCTGTAGATTTTTGAAGTAACCCCATTTATTCTATCATATATCCCACATATTGCAATCATGACATTTTAGAAAACAAAATCGATGGTCTGCCAGTTCTGGGTCTGTATTTTATACTTCATTACAAGTATCTAAGCGAGAAGTATGGAGGGTTGGAATGGAAGTAAGAACTAAGAAACAGTAAGAAGTTGATTCTGTGGTCAGCTGAATCTCTATAGATTGGTAAGTAACTCTTTGCAGCAGAATTTAGTAACTCTGAAGCGGAAAAAAAAATTTCTCTGGAAGATTGAGTTTCTGGCACCAAATATCGGTGCATGAACTACACCCTGAATTATCGTGCTTTTTCTGTTAAAATAATCTTCTTTCCATTTACTAATTTTAGATTCCTGACTACTCAACAAAAGCAGTTTGCAAATGTCCGCATTGTAAATTCTCTTACAAAGATATCTAACAACTTAGATTTCATATCTCATCGAAAACATAATATGGTTAAGCGATACGGCGAAATTCAGAAGGAAGATAGTGTCGAAACTGCAGCCAAAATGCTTTGTTCTTGGGTTATTTGATAAAGAATTTCTTAGATGCTCGTCGCCATGGTGATGGTGAAAGAATTATCAAGCTTAATAAAATTCTGTTGATATACTTTAAAATCGACGAAAAGACGAAATATTCTTTTCAAACACTTCACCTTCTCGCTCAAGTAACCAGCCACCAGCCCTTGTCCACATTAAAAAAAGTAGTATGTTATATATTTACATTAGTTTACATCTAAAAACCCAGCATATCAAACTATTATTCACGTAATCTTTTACTAGTTTGCTGATATTTTTTGAACTCAGTCACTGTTGTATACTAATAACAAGGTTTCACTTTACAAACCATCTCTGCCAATTCTACCTGATTGCTGAAATAATTTTCAAGTGATGCTGGTGGGCCACAATGAATAACTTTATTAAGGCCTTTTCAGTAGATAGCCATTCCAAAGGCAATCGCTTCAACAATAACCCTAACAATACGGTCTTCTTTTAAAAATCATTATGAACAAATTGTTTTACCAGAGAAATGGTACGTGAATAAAACATTGCAAATGCCCGCTTATTGTAATCATTGGTTTGATTTTTAAAAGCATCACAAAAATATCCAAAAACTAAGTTGACATCATGTAGAGTGCGACAGAAAATTACGATTTATCAATTGTCTTCCTCTCTTTTAAATCTATAATAATAGGATCAAGAAAATAACAGGGATCTCAACTTTTAGGTTTTTAACAGCATAGTGAATATTTCTTCTCTCTAGTGTGTCCACAAACAATTTAAGATCATTAAGCAATGACAAAATTTCCATGACAAAATTTCTTATCTCTGCTTTGGCTGTTGCAGTAAGAGCAACAACAAGTAGGAAAATCTGATAAGCGACCATAAATAATAGTGGGGAAACATATTTGCCTCACTACTCGCTGAACACCTAAAAAATTAATTCAAAATTATTTGAGAAACAAATTAATATGTGAATTTCTTAAATCATTTCAACCTTCATACATTTTCATTGCAATTCAGGTTTACTTGCAAAGAAAGAACTGCTCTATTATCAAAAAGTACCTAAGACCTACCATTTTTTGATGCAGTGACATTTTTTCAATTAATATGAGTTTCAATTTTGAATTAAGTGAAGGAGATTTCATGAGTTTTCTATGCGTGGTGAAAATTGCTTCAGGTGATGCAAACACGATCTGACTTTTTCTTGATTCTCCTTGAAATAAAAGAAGAGCATATATTAAGAAAAAGCTTACTAACATGATTGAAAATTCGAAAATAGCTAAAATAATATTACCTTTTTTTTTGGAAAAACTTTAGGTTAATCCGTATGCTGAAAAAGCATTGAACAACCACATCCATGATGAAATAATTACCGTGTGATAAATAAGAACAAACTTATGTACTACACATTAGTAAATACAGATGCAAAGATCCTGAATCTAAACCTTTACTGCTTGAAATTGATTAAACGTAATAAACCAGCTGATAGTGACAAAATCATAATAACAGGGGGTTGGGCCCCTGGCTGACAAAAAACGCAGACCTGGCATACACAAAACCTATCAAAAAATGTCTTTAAAGTTATGTAGCAAAAGAAAATATTTGAACTTTTAGGATATTTTGCAGGGAGGTAAGATCTTTCAAATAACCGATCCTTCCTAAATATATGCAGCAAATTTTAGGTTTACAAGCTATTGTTTACATTTTTCTGCCTCAAGTCTGCATTTTTTTTTTTGCCAACCAAAAATTTTGGAAAAATTAACATGTGACGTCAAGGAACTCGGAAATAAGTCTTATATATATATTTTCATAGAATCGCAAATATCTGATTTTTTAAAGTATACTTTACTGATAATAACATTAAAATGTATTTTTATTTGTCATGTCTAAAAAACAAAAAAAATCACCTTTGATGTATCAAGAAGATTCTTTTTAAAATTTGTAAAGACAATTCCTTTGCCTGTGTGTTCCAATATTTTTCTATTTGTTGTTTACTGGTAGACAAAAGATATAACACATAGACTGACAATACACATTTAAATATAGTTCTGCATGATTAAAACATAGAATCCATTTGTAATTGAAAAAAGACTAAAGTTTAAGACAGTTTTATTCATATAGTATGACTTCTTGAAATATTATCAATATTGGCTTTTGATTAAAGATTTTCCCAAGTCAAGTCTGCATTTTCCTGTCTGCCTTGTAATGTTATTAACTAAAAAATTAAAGAGATGTCACATTAAAAATCTCCAACAACGGTCTATAGAAAAGTTAGCTACATGAAAAAAAAAAAATCACTACAATGAGAATATGAAAATGACGAATCTCTTCTTTCATCATTATTTGATAAAATCCTTATTCCGTATTAAGAATTTTTCTTCTTCTAAAAGCTCAAAAAAAAATTGAAAATTCCAAAAAGAAGATTGGACATTAAGAAACAACGTTTTTTAAACACATATATGATGCTTTTGTAGATTATCTTTAGCTTCTAAAGAACAAAGAAACATGGGGTTACCCCATGGATCTATATGGATAGGACACTGCGCATTTTATGCGCACATTGCATTGAAACAAAAAATATTGAAATATTTTCGGAAACCATTATGGATTGGTTTCTCTGTTGAGAATAAAGTGCCGTTCATTGCATGAGTGAAATTGTTCTATTCTCATGAACTGCGATAAGTTGTAATAAAACTTTTGGAATAGTGGAAA